>OVAN01012012.1:2678-14132 GCA_900406275.1 Anastatica hierochuntica | reverse complement strand
GCGATTTGCGAATTTGTCGAAGCTGAATCCAAAATTGACACTTTCATCGCCATGTATCTCGTCATCTGAGGGCTGCTCATAATATGATTTTATCGCTCTACGGGTGAAGATGATAAGAAGGTGGAAAGGCGATTACGTTTCCCACGAATCGAGGGATCGCAAGCCATAAACGATGTTTATAAAAGAGATGATATGATGTGGTACGTTTTTGGAGTTTTTAGAGAATAATAGCGTGACATTTTAGTAAGTTAGAGGGGTTTTAGTAGAGGTGATGTGGCAGCTTTTTAGAGAAGTACAATTTAGCTGATGTGGATAGTCTTAAACGGCTCAATTAGCTCCTTTTTATTAGTTAGATTCATACACATAAAATATTGAAAGTATATACAAAATTTTAGTTCTGCCATATATTATGAGTTATCTTGTAGCTAGCGTATGACTATTATTTGATAATAATTTGAGACAAATTATTTGCACATGTTTTGAATAGTTATTTAATTTCAAAAAGTTTTCTGATTCATCGACTTTTTGTGAGAAAAAATTAGCTATTCGATTTACTTTTCTTGACTATATTTGTATTATATAAATAATAACAAAATATATATTTCAAAATAATCGTACGCCATACTATCACTATTTGAAAGAGGTTCATATAAAAAATTTGCTTTGGTTTAAACATAAATTTTTCTAAAAGATATATCTTATCATTTATGTTTTGCCTTCAACATTTTTTTCCCATAAAAGGAACCATTCACGAATAAGCATGTACGGTGAAATGCTTAAGATCCAATTTGTATGCAAATTTTCAAGATTACTAAACATGGAATTAGTTTGTTAACTTTGTTCTCATAATACATAGCCCATTACTCCAAGAGAAGGGAATTCTCACCAAATCAAAGTGATCATTATTTTTTTTCTTTGCGTTTTTATTGTTTCACAACTTTTTTACTATTTAGGCTTCCACTATTCTATTTCACTTCAAACTCTACCATAAGCAACCATTATCTTTTAAAATAAAAAAAAGAAGTAATAGTTATATTATCTAATATCTAGGGTAATTCTTGGGCTATAGCTCAAATAACATCTGTTTTATGCTCATGATAAATATTAATATTTTGCGGTTATAGGTGAGTGTAAGTGATGAATGTAAATGTCGTATTTCAATCTTGATTTCCCTTTATTTATTCCATTTTAATTTCTTCTTTTGTTACCACAATTCAAACATATGTCATCAACGCAAACAAAGTCTCAACACAATTCAATATATAATATTGAAGATGGAGCATATAGAATTGCTACAAAAATAACAAAAAATATAATTATGTAGTATGTATAAAATTTATTTGTATAAGATTTAATGGAAAGTAATTTTAAACGGTTACTTGAATCTTGTATGAAAATGTTTTTCATAACATTTTGAACTCAAGTTTCTTTTAAGGGATAATTGTTACAATATTAAAATTTCTCTCATTAATTAAATCTCACATCCCTAACTGTTTTTATACCTTTTTTTTTGTTCACAAAAGGGATTTTTTGTAAAACTCCAAATATTGTAATATTATTTGTTCTCAATATCAAATTAATTAATTAATATCCAAATTTCTAATATTGCGAAAATCAGCCTTTCGCTTAATTTAAAAGTTTTTTTCATACTTTCGAAACAAAAGAACTTCTGACCCAACTTATAACCATGATTGACATTTACCTTTGGTTCACATCATTAAATTTCTTAGCTTATTTTGGTTGGGAGTCCATAATCCATGTTAAGAATTCAATACTTGTTTCTCAACATGTTTGTGTGTAAAATTTACACTGTTCATTTGAATAATATTTCCAAAATTCTGTAAAGATATATGATGTTTTCGCTTTTTCTTTATACTTTAATCAGAAGAATATTTAACTTTTGTATTTTTTTTATCTTCTTTTACTTTAATTTGTAAACGGTATTCCCATAAATATAAATTTTAATGTCAAACATATTAACTCCAAATATGTCAAAATGTCTCTAGCTCTAATATTTAATGGTTTTGAAAATACTTGTTTAATCACAACATTTACAAAAATAGATGTTGAAATATAATCAGGTTATAGTTTACATAACATTCTTTAAAATATTTGTAAAAAAATAAATAAAGTTTATGCATTTTTCTAAGTCTGAACTTTACATATTTCTCTAACAAAACATATGGAGTTTCAACAGCCAATCATACCATGAAATAGCTTTAGTTTAGTTAGTAATAGATTTTTCATTCATATTTTACCAAGATATTTTGCTTACATTTGTGACATACCAGCTTTTTTTTTAAATTATACCTCCAATAAAAAGTTATTACCTTATAGAGTTTTAAAAATTTTATATATACACCAAAACAATTTCATATTTATTAGGAGAAATGGTTTGATATTTTTAAAAATTAATACAATTTTATAATTGTACCATAACTATAATTTTATAGTCAACCGTAAACGTATTCACTAACATGAAAATACAATTTTTTATTAGCTTTAAAGATTATTGTGGAATTCAATATAGAATAATTTTGGTTAACAATTGTAAAAGCCGAGCCTAAGGTTATAAGGGTTGTGAGCCAAATAATAAAAGAATGTTGCCTTCTAATTTACTGATATAATATGTATGATATTCATTTTATAATTTTTAAGAATAAGAGTATATTCTTTTCAAAAAATTACATTTATATTTAAATGTACTTTTTTAGTTTTGTTTTAATTTAATGACTATTTTTAGATAGCATATACTTAATAGATATACATATATTGCATGCTGATTTATTCGTTTATTTATTACCAACCAAATGAAACTCGTATACATATAACTATTGTAAAGAGAGATAATAATTCTCTTATGATTCATGAAACAATTGCATGATTTCATAAGCATTACTCAAATCTCAACCGACTTCAAAATATGGTTTGTTTAAAGATAAAAAGATACACCTCATTTCTTTAAAAATCATTTGATCATATAGGATTATATTCACACTTTTCTGACTTTAAAAATTAAAATTTTATCTTAGTTTAGATACTAAATATATATTTTCAAAAAATTAGTTTACTCTTTTTTTCGCCAATATTATTTTACTTTTTTAAGGTTTAGTATGCAGAATTTATGATATTATTAACCCATCATTTTTTGAATCAACTAATGTTGGTTTAGATTGATTCATTAAGTTTGGAATTTTTCTGTCTCGTATCATATGGGATAAGTAAGCAAGACCATTGAGATGAATGTTTTTTCACCCGATATGTTTTACTTCTCATCATGGCAAGTACTTTAGCAGTATACAAATATTTGAAAATCGGCATATTTCTTGTTCAACATGATGTTTAGATACCTCTATTTTAGTGTCGTGTAAAATAGTATATATTTTATCTAAGTGATATTAAAGTAATAATACTTTAGTGAGAATCATGATCATGGTAAATGATATTTCGACTAAAACAAACATAACTACCAGTTCATGAAAAAAACTTTACATCTGGTTATCGAATGGAGAACATGAAAATGGATATAGTCTGGTTATACGAAAGCCCTCATATGCGACAGTTTTACAACTTTCTACACTAATTTTGGAAAATCCAAATATAAGAAAATCTAATATGGAAAAGGTTGAAAATCAACACAACCAAAAATTTAAATGTGACATACCATTTCCTCCCGAGTCCTTGCAGCCCCATAGCAAATTTTACACAAAATATACTCTCTCACTATTATTCTGTATTGGGTAACATTTTATTGCACTCTAAATATCTTTAGCCCCTTGAAAAGTTTCATTGAAGAACATTGGTAGCTCTAACATTGAATAAAGAACAAAGAGAAGTCATGGTATTTCATAAAATTCATAAAGCTCATTGTAAAACCAAGAGAGGCTAAGTGAGAGAAGAAACCTGCATAAAGTTTTTATATTACCTTGATAAGCATTGAAACCTTGTACATCGATGTGGTGATGAGCATCTTTCACAAAGCCAATCTTTAAAGCAACAACCACCTAAATATTTTTTTGTGAAAACTTAGAGAAGCTTTAAAAATTGTTTAAAGAAAGAAAGAAAAGCAATTGAAAGTAGGTGTATGTCCTACCTAAAAGAGTTGCAGCCCTTTTTTATGTACTGTATATTGATCTTACTATACAAATTCATTGAATATCAATTTACTATTCAATTCATATCTATCAATTAGCAGTATATAAACACGTACTTTTAAACTACACATAAGAAATAAATCACCTTCAAGCAAACACTATCACTTATACTTGAACAAATAAAATAATATGTTCATCTAACATTAAACTGCTTACACGTTGTGAGTGTCGCTAAGTGAATATGGCAATGTCTCGTGTTAAGATAAGCTTTCGCCATTTCAATTTCGATGTTGTTCTCATTTCTGTTCACACCCCTAAGTTGAATATCCTGTAGAAAAATTCACACATCATTTGTTACATTATAGTTCAAAAACTGATTGTTCCTAAAACAAATCTTTCTAGTGTTATATTACATTAGGATCAAAATCAAGTTCCAACTTCCCTTTATCGTCCTCCCATAGATTAAAAATCCTAATCCGAGTACTTGCTCTCAGCAGTGTACCTTTAATTTTCGTCTGTTTGTTTTGTCGAGGACAGCAAGGGTTCAGGATTCAGCGATGTTTTCCATTGTGGCGGCGTGCTCGGGCTTCTTGTATAAAGATAAAACACTGATTGTTACGAATAATGCTCTTGTGTTTTAATGTCAAACACCAAATAACAAACGCAAAGAACCCATGATCCGAACCAAATTCCAAAAAATGTATCAAAGAAAATACCAAGACTATGACTCCCATCGATGTTGAGAAGAACATCAGTGGATCCGGTTGGCAGTCGCGATTTGCGAATTTGTCGAAGCTGAATCCAAAATTGACACTTTCATCGCCTTGTATCTCGTCATCTGAGGGCTGCTAATAATATGATTTTATCGCTCTACGGGTGAAGATGATAAGAAGGTGGAAAGGCGATTACGTTTCCCACGAATCGAGGGATCGCAAGCCATAAACGATGTTTATAAAAGAGATGATATGATGTGGTACGTTTTTGGAGTTTTTAGAGAATAATAGCGTGACGTTTTAGTAAGTTAGAGGGATTTTAGTAGAGGTGATGTGGCAGCTTTTTAGAGAAGTACAATTTAGCTGATGTGGATAGTCTTAAAGGGCTCAATTAGCTCCTTTTTATTAGTTAGATGTATTGGGAAAAATGCCTAAAAAATCCCCAACTTTCGATTTTTGGCCATTTAAAGCCCCAACTTTCACTTAAGCCATTTTAAATCTCAACTTTTCAAAATTGATCATTTAAATCCCAAACTTTCGTTGTCCAAGCCAAAAAAGACCCAACGAAAGTCAACCGTTAAATCGAAAACGACGTCGTTTTGGGTTAAATAAAACTTATAACGTACGAAAACAAGACTAAAACCCCCTACCTCACACACACTACACACATACATTACCAACTTAGCCAGTTAACATTCTCGCACATTCTTTACGCACACATCTATATAACTATATAGTTTCGTTATTATATAAATTAGTTAAAAAATTTAATAAATGAGTTTGTTTAATAAATTATTTTGATCAATAAATAATTCATTAATTAATTAAATTAATAAATTAAATTTAAAATTCAGTAATTTTACAAAAATTGAAAGTGGACTATATAAGAACCCAAAAAATAGTTTCGTTATTATACAAATTAGTTTAATAATTTAATAAATTAGCTTTTTTTATAAATTGAACAATAAATTAATTTATTGATTAATTAAATAAAGTAGTTTTGAAAATAAAATAGCGGTTTAATAGACCGCACGCGGTCTATGGGTTCTTAATAATTTAATTGTCTCTACAATAGTTCCTTTTTAAAACTATTTTATTTAATTAATTAATAAATTAATTTATTGATCAATTTATTAAACAAGCTAATTTATTAAATTATTAAAATAATTTCTATAATAACGAAACTAATTTTTGGATTTTTATATAGTCCAATTTCAATTTTTGTAAAATTACTGAATTTCAAAATTTAATTTATTAATTTAATTAATTAATAAATTATTTTATTGATCAAAATAATTTATTAAACAAACTCATTTATTAAATTTTTAATTAATTTATATAATAATAAAACTATATAGATATATAGATGTATGCGTAAAGATTGTATGAAAATGTATGTGTGTAGTGTGTATGAGGTAGGGGGTTCGAGTCTTGTTGTTGTACGTTATAAGTTTTATTTTCAATTTAACCCATAACGACGTCGTTCTCGATTTAACGGAAGTTATAACAGATTTAACGGTTGACTTTCGTTGGGTCTTTTTTGACTTGGTCAACGAAAGTTTGTGTTTTAAATGACTAATTTTGAAATGTTGAGGTTTAAAATGGCTTAAGTGATAGTTGGAGCTTTAAATGGCCAAAAATCGAAAGTTGGAGATTTTTTAGACATTTTTTCCCTTATGTATTAACTCAGTTTTTTACTGTACTCAAATTATTAGATGTTTGTTTATTTTTAGTCTCAGCAATCTGTTTTAATCAATTTTATAATTTTAGTAGATGTTTCTTTATCTGAAAATAAAAACAATATTTTACTAATAATAATATGAACTTTACTGTTTAAAATTTTAATCTAGAGAAAAACCAACTAATACTCATCTAAAATTCGATATAAAATTGAAACGAAATGTTTTATATCATTTTAAAAATAAAAAATTTATAAATTTGTGTGTATATATTACAAGTAAAAACAAATTATATGTTCTAGATATGCTATAGGCCACATAATTTACCGAATCAGTCTCGACTGTTAATCTTAAAGCATTTCCATTGGAGAGCTTTTACCATGAGTCTCTCAACAAAAATAAGATTAAAAAATTAAAAAAGAGAGAGAGAGTTTCTTAACTAGAGACTAGAGTCTCATTCGAGAAACTCTTGTCTCTTGTTAAGAGACTTTCTTTTGATGTGTAAGGTTTTTATTGGTCTTCCATACTTTTTATTAATAAAATTAAATTATAAAATTATATTATATTAAAATATTAATATAATAATGTTAAGAGATTCTTGGTGAGAGATTCACCAATGTTGATGCTCTTAGCTACAAAGTAGCAAACAAATACGGAGGACTTATGTAAAGCAGTGCTTTTTTTATAACCCATGTATCCTAACAGTCCCAACAGGGCAGGGGTCCACGTGTTAGACTTTCGATTACCCGATAGGGTAGAAGTCCACATGTTAGACTATCGGATCGCTTAGACTAGCCACGTGGGCGGGCAAACGGCTCTCCACGTGTCGGCTCCTGCACGCTGCAGCCCGTATGTGAATTCCGCAGCGGCCAAGACTCGAACCCAAAAACGAGTTCATCCTAGACGTGCATAAACAAAATCTATTTCATCCCACCTCTATTTCTTCTTCTAAAATAGAGTTTGCTATTTTTTCCTCTATTTCTTAAAATATAAACAACACGACTTTAATAAGAAACGACGTGCATGAAAAGATTTTTTTTTTTTTTTTGTCAAAATGTAATCATGTCAAAATAACAAAATATATGATAAAACTAAGAAAGAAAATATTAGTTCATTATTAGATATCAAACACACTTACGTTCACAATATATCATAATCATTTTATTTTTATAGTAGATTATAACTTCCATGTTGTTTATTGTTGTCGTAAGAGAACCTTGTTAACAACAATCTCAAAATTTTGTTCCGACGAACCACATGGATGCTCTGTTGCTTTCTCCGCCAAGCGGCGCCATTCCTTCACCTTCTCTCTCATTTTCTTTCCTATTTCTCCATCCATCAGCTCTCTCACAATTGCCTCAACCTCCTCCCTCTTCACATCGCCACCAATCTCCATCCCTACTTCCCACTCATCGCAACAATATTTGCAATTCATTTGCTGCTCTGCAAAGAACGGCCAACACACCATCGGGACTCCACATGAAAGACTCTCTAAAGTCGAATTCCATCCACTGTGCGTTAAAAACCCTCCGATCGCCGGATGAGAACCAACTCGTTAACATGCTTCGATCCTTTGTCTCTATTAGAAACTCTGACGGAATCTCAACTGCATCACCATCTACTAAATCTGGTCTAATCACCCACAAAAAGTCTTTTCTTGATGCCGCCAAACCCCAAGCGAACTCCGCGACTTGTTTCTTGCTCATCACTGTTATGCTTCCAAAATTAACATAAACAACACTGTTTTGAGATTTAGCGTTGAGCCATTCTAAACATTTTGTATCCTCTTTCCACAGATTCGAACCCATTTGTCCAATTTCACTATCCTTGTCGATCTCCTGGTTCACTATTAAATCGAGCGGTCCAATAGGATACACTGGAGGTAAAATAGATTGCATAGCCATGATGACATCATGCTCGAGTTCATCAAACGTGTTGAGAATAATAGCTGAAGCACGTTTGGCTCGGTCGGTTTCATGGAGAAAAACTTGAGCATTATATCGTCAGGATTGGTCGTACGGATGAAACTAGGAATGTCTTTTAGTTTTATGTTCCTCATTGACGGAATCCAATCTATTTTTGTGTCTAAGTAACTCTCATCTGCCAAATCCAACACCACTTTATTAGTTATATCTCGACATTTATTAACAAAGATGTAAGCAACGTTGTTTTTCTCTTCCGAAAAGTCAAGTTTACTTCAAATTCCCTATATTATATATTGTTTCCCATTTACTCTATTGGTACTACTAACCAAATGAAATACGTCAACCCATAAGGAAAATAATAAATATTATTATAAGCACATTGATTTGTATCCCTTCCAACAAATTTGGAAAAAGCACGTTAGGATGATTTGTTCTACTTGTTGCTTTCATTTGATATTCAAAATTTGATGTGTTTGAGTTGAATTGATACAGCCTAATATTGTTTTTATCTTGGCCAACACGACAATATGATTAAAGGTGGCTTACACAATGATATTTATTTTATTGATGAACCCGCAAGCATATATAGTTCCGATTAATGTATTCTTTTAGTTGTTTTGTCAACATCAATTTTTCTGGCGTGATGAAGTTTCCATTTCTCAGGCACCTATACGACTTTAAATATGATCCTCGTTGAGCTTTACATTTTTTGAACCAACACAAAAACGTTAGAATATAATTATTAAGAAAAAGTTATTTAATAAAGTTTAGAAATGCGTATATATATATGGATGGCAATTATGATACCGTTTGGCTAATTATTGACAAACAAACAATATGTATATATATAGTTTGCGGATTTATTTTTTTATGAATCCGGAATTTTGACCCATAATCTCTTTGGTACCCGAATTCAGAAACATAAGGAACCAATTTTTGGTGGTTGCAACTATTTTCTAAATGGTAAGAAGGATAATTTAACGTTTCAAAACAAGAACAAGTAGGTACCTTTGAGTGGAGATAACCCCGTCTCAATGAAGCGGTAGAAGTGTAGGTAAGCCATGAAGCCACAAGCACTAGTGGTCCATAACAGAACCTCTGGGACTCCAAGCTCCTCCGCAACATCTAGTGTAAAGCTCATAACACCGTCTGCTACAATACAACTCACTGGAGGAACATCATCTCTACCGTTAATCCGCCACACAAGCTCCTTGAACGGAGCTAGAAAATTCTTCATGACGGACTCGCACAGGGAAGAGACGTTCTGCATCGTATCCCCATCCGTCTCCGGTAAGCCATCAGGGATGGACTCAAACCGGAAAGACGGAAGCCCGTCGAGGGCGTTGGGCCCACGGGACCGGAGTAGACGGTTGTGGTTGTAGAAGTTGTTTACAAAGGTGACGTGGAAGCCTCTGGCGTAGAGGAGTTTAGCAACTTTCAGCATGGGGTTGATGTGGCCTTGAGCTGGGTATGGCACGCAGATTACGTGTGGTTTTTGTGCGTTACAAACGACATGAGATGCCATTTTCTTTTTCTTTTTCTCTGGGTGCCAAACAAAGATATATGAGAATGAATATGTATGTAATTGATCTGGGAACGATTATGGTAGGCTTTAAAAAAGACCAAAAAAATGATTTTATATTGTAAATTGATATGCTGTCAACAAAAGTTATAGTATATCTTAACAAAAACAAAAAAACAAAAGTTATAGTATATCAAACAAGTTGAATGAATGGTGGCCATAGGTTATTATTAATTCGTGAAACCAATGTCTATTAAATTTCTGTTCAAACAAAAATGAATATCAAGAAGAAGATACGAAAGGATATGAAAAATTAAGCAGAAAAGATATCAGACAAAATTTAGAAATGAAAAAAAAAAATAAGCAAAACACTGAAAAAGAAAGTGTTGTCAACAATTTACCATTGCCTTTCAGCCCTAATTTTATTTTATTTTTTTCCTGAGTCTACCTTCCAATCCAACAAATAACTAAATAAAACAAATCTTAAGCGGAACGCGTTCGATGTGAACTTGACACATCGTCAAATTATAATTTACGAGATTTCGACATGTGTAATCGATCGGATTATCGACACGTGTCAAATAATTAAAAATTTATTTCTATTAATACATTAAATATTAATTTATATATATGCAAACGTGATAAAATTATAATATTTAATTAAGAACGTTATTCACATGATAGCAGAAATCTTAGATTAATTTGAATAATATTGATTGTAGTTCATAATTTTTTAATAACTAATAATGATTTTAGTTTACATTTTAATTTACGGGATGTAGTTAAGTAAACTTCAACTTTAAAACCTAAATTTTTAATGATCTTTTTATATCTAATTTCTCGTGAATGACATAGAACCTTATCTAGTAATATACAAAAATGAATGCATCACTTGGATCACATAAGAAATAATAAATAAGGCTAATTTTGATGAATAACCATGAATTCGCAATTACTTAAATTTTAAGATTCAAAAATATATTAATATAATACTTAGGAATTTACGAGAAAACTTCCATTTGTAAGCAAATGAAAATAGGGATAAAATAATCAGATAATATTTTGAAGATTGTGAGAAATAATTAATCTAGAGTTCTTGGTTATTTATTGTAGCTTCTCTAAAAAATAATTTAAAAGATATTTTCATGTCAAGTTGCTTTTTTTTTCTATAACCAGGAGATTCAGATATCGTGGAACTCTAATCTCCTAGAATGTGATCAGATCAAGTAAGATACTCGTTTTTAATGAATCAACCTTTTCCCAATACAACTCTAATCTCCTCTTTTCATGTCAATTTGCTTTTACATAAAAGTGAACGCATCAAATTATATCTTTTATAATTAGGGTTGGACCCTTCAAATTTAAATTTCTCATGTAAATCCTAACAAATCTCCGCTGAAATCATATAATTGTTTTCTTGTGAAAATCGTCAAGAAATCTGCATAGCCAGCCTAAACAAGACATGAGCGATGTGAGGGCTAAATCTCACAATCGATTATTGAATTGAAAAGAAGAATATAA
>OVAN01012011.1:0-14133 GCA_900406275.1 Anastatica hierochuntica | reverse complement strand
GGACTTCGGGATATTGTTTGGGTTTTGAAACTTGAACTTTATTCGTATCAAAAGGTACGCGCAATAAACAAATTGTTTGATGTAAACTAGACAGAGCGGTTGGAAATAAGGATTGGCATCATACTTTTGGTCATTCTAAGGTGGAATATTTAGCTAAAATCGGCTCAGACCATCGGCCCATTTTATTAAAATCGAATTACAAGGCGGAAAGATACTTCAAAAACTTTCGTTTTGATAAGAGGTGGATCGGGAAGGAGGGTTTCGCAGAGGCGATTGAGTGTGGTTGGCAACGTACCAGGAATTTCAGGATCCCTGCATTTATGGATAAGGTCCATAATTGTAGGAATTCAAACTCTTGGTGGAGAAAAAACAATGTGCCACCAGGGAAGGAGAAGATTGACTCGCTGAAGGAAAAGTTAGAGGAGGCTCAAAATGATGATTCGGTACCTCAGGAGGATATCGTGGATATTAAAAGAAAATTGCACGAAGCCTATAAGGAGGAGGAGATTTTTTGGAAGAAAAAAAGCAGGAATTTGTGGTTACAAGAGGGTGATAGAAACACAAAGTTTTTTCACACCACGACTAAGAAGAGGCGAGCGAGGAACCGGATTTCTGGGTTGTTTAACTCACAAGGCGCATGGGAAGAATCCCCAAAAGGAATGGAGGTCATAGCAGTGGACTATTTTAACGAGTTGCTTACACCAATTGGGACAAGCGATTTGACACGGGTTCTTGAGAATGTAGATCCAGTCATTACAGATTCCATGAATCAAGCTTTGATGAGGGATGTAACGGAAAATGAGGTACGGATAGCGTTGTTTGCAATGCATCCTGAAAAAGCTCCTGGCCAGATGGGATGACAGCTTTGTTTTTCCAATGATTCTGGGGGATTTTGAAAGAGGATTTGGTCGTTCTAGTTCGGGATTTCTTTCGATCAGGGAAGTTTGATCCCCAGTTGAATGTGACTAACATTTGTCTTATCCCAAAGACGGGTCAACCTAAGCGAATGACAGAACTTAGGCCAATTAGCTTATGTAATGTGGCATAAAAAAAATTATTTTTAAAATTTTGTGTCTGCATCTGAAAAAGATCCTACCGCGCATCATATCGGAAACACAGTCGGCTTTTGTGTCAGGGAGATTAATTACAGATAATATTTTGATTGCTTTGGAAATGTTTCATGGCTTATGGACGAATCGGAAGTGCCGACATGATTTTATGGCTATTAAGACAGACATGAGCAAAGCTTATGATCGGATTGAATGGTCTTTTCTAGAGGCGGTTTTACAGAAATTAGGTTTTGGCCAGATGTGGATTTCTTGGCTAATGTGGTATGTCAGGTCGGTTTCATACAAAATACTTTTTAATGGTCACCCAACTAGGAATGTGGTACCCAAGAGAGGACTGCGTCAAGGTGATCCTTCATCACCATATCTTTTTATTATCTGTACGGAAGTACTGATTGCGAACATAAACCGTAAGGAACGAGACCGAGCTATAACGGGTGTCAAAATAGCTCACCATAGCCCGGAAATATCACATTTACTATTTGCAGATGATAGCCTGTTCTTTTGTAAGGCAGAGGATTCACAATGTCAGGTAGTCCTGGATATCCTACGGGACTACGGACGAGCGTCGAGGCAAGTGATTAATTTCGAGAAATCCTCGATTATGTTTGGGAAGAATGTTCCAATTCAGATTAAGGAGTCGATAAAAACGATGTTAGGAATTTCAAAGGAGGGTGGTATGGGATCATACCTTGGAATCCCAGAAAGTTTGGGCGGGTCCAAGAGTCAGATTTTCAACTTCGTTAGAGAACGATTAGGAGATCGGGTGAATGGGTGGTCTTCCAAGTTCTTATCAAAAGGAGGCAAAGAGATTCTGATCAAGTCAGTTGCTTCCCCACTTATGTCATGTCATGTTTTAAATTCCACACAAAGTTAACAAATAAGTTGACCAGTGCGATTTCCAAATTCTGGTGGAGTTCCAATGGATGTAAACGCGGTCTCCATTGGGTTGCATAGGACAAATTATGTATACCAAAAGAGAATGGCGGCTTAGGCTTCAAATCTCTGGAGGATTTTAACATAGCCTTATTGGCTAAACAATTATGGAGGCTAATACAGTTTCCTGGATCTTCGGTTGCTCGGGTCTTAAGAGGCAGATATTTCCGGAAGTTCTACCCTTTAAATGCAAGGAAACCTCATTCACCCTCGTTTGGCTGGAAGAGTATTTTTCAACTCAGGGTCTGCTGAGGCAAGAAGTTAGGATATGGATAGGTTCTAGAATTAATACATCAGTCTTGCAAGACCCATGGCTTCCGGACGTTCATCCGCGACCAGCCAGAGGCCGGGGAAATGTTTGGTACCCTGACATACAGGTCCACCAACTAATGGATCCAGCGACGAGGGACTGGCATTTGCCGTTACTTCAGGAACTCTTTGATCCAGAGGATGTAACTTTAATTCGGGGGATCCATCCAAGCCGTACCATTACATACGATGATGTGGTTTAGCACTATACCAAGTCGGGACAATATACAGTCACTCTAAGGAGATAAATCGAATTAATAACAATGGCTAGGGACCAGGTTTGGAAGCTTTGAAAGCTTTCCCATGGACTCTAAAATGCCCAATGAAGATACAACATCTTTTATGGCAAATTATAACAGGGAGTTTGGCGGTTACTACTGAGCTAGTGCATCGGGGAGTACATTGTGACACAATATGCAAAAGATGTGGTTCTGTCGAGGAGACAATTAATCATGTCTTTTTCGAGTGCATATCGATTACCCATATTTGGGATCGTTATACGGATCAGGCAAGAATGAGGGTTTTCCCGTCCGATTCAACTTACGCTAATATGGCCTCTTTGTTTTGGCGAAATTCAACGAGAGCCCGGGATAACGACTTGTATGATCAATTTCCATGGATCTTATGGATAATTTGGAAGGCTCGAAATAAAAAGGTTTTTCAAGGGGTCCATTTGGATGTGGATGAGATACTCCGGATTGCAGAGACAAATTTTACAGCTTGGACAGAAGCACAAGTCCTCTCTTCTTCGGAGGAGGAAGGATTTGATGTGGTACCTACCATTCTGGATGGTTTAATCTGCCGGATAGATGGGTCCTGGAAACAAACATATCCCACTTCTAGTTTAGGATGGATCTGCACAGACAAAGATCTTTTGGTAGTTTTGATGGGGGCAAGGTGTCAGCGCCGGAGTCTTTTACCACTTCATACAGAGTTGGAAGCTTTGTTATGGGCGATGTCAGAACTTCATACTCGCAATATTGACTGTCAGGTCTTCCAGACAGACTGCGCAGAGCTTATCAGCATCCTTCGACAACCGGATGATTGACCAGCCCTACATACGCTAATTCAGGATTACCAGCATCTCTGTCAATTTTTCACAAGCTTTTCTTTGATGCACATCCCGCGGGCGACAAACACACAAGCCGACAACCTGGCACGAGACTCTCGCATTTTATTTCATGATTACAATTTTGTAGATTCCGCGCCCCCGAATTGGATATCCAACTCGGGAGTGAACACCTGATGTGTGGTTGACAAAAAAAAATTAATAAACGATCGAATATAAATCTTCTTATAGATAATTTATGTCCACATGTCTATCTAACATATGTAGTATAATAAAAAAAAATTATAAACATATTATATTTAAAATTATAAATCTAAAGATATTGATATTTTTCTCATGTCCGCAGACTATGCGGATCAATCAACTATTAAATATATGTGACATAACGAAGGATGTACACGAAAAAAAAAAAAATGTACACAAAAGAACAACTCAAGTGCCATATTTTTTTGGTTGCTAGTATGTGGGGTAAAATCGTCTGTTCATTGGAAAAATTATGGCATTTGTGCAAGGTTAATTTTCAATGGCATGTTTGCAGAGTATTTTTGTAAAAGTGGCATTTTCTGTAATAATCTCTTAAAACTATCTCAGTCATTGGGTTATAGTGTCTCATTATTACATATCTAATTATTAGATTTCCTTTTTAATTAGAAACGCACAGCTAAGCTAATCTATTTTAAAATATGGGATGTTTGCAAGCTCAGTTTGGGTTCAGTTTGTTTCCAGTAATTCGATTTTTAAAATTAATCTAGTCGAAGTCAAATTTGGGATTGAAACATTGCTAATTTTTTTTAAAACATTGCTAATGTTTTTTACATGTGTGCTTGTTGCCATAATTTTATATCGACTGGTATTGAAACCAATTGATATCGCTCTTTAGAGCTTTTCAATGGTCATTTAAAAACACAAGTTCATTTTATATCTTTGAATTCTCTTTTGGGCTTACAAGTTCTTAAGACTCTAAGACCCATTATCATTCGGTATAGATTATATTATTCGAAAATGAGCAAATCGGATTGATTTTTTTTAGTCTCGTTTAAGTTACACAAGGCCCGTTCAAATTCAAGGCCTTATTGAATAAGCTTTGTAAAATGATTATTTGTTTTGTTAGATTTTATTTTCTGATTAGATTATACTAGATAGGCCGTCCGCACCCTGTGCGGGCATGAATTACTTCATTATAGCAGTATATAATACATAATCATATATTACGTAAGTTTCACAGACTACCACAATTCATATAAAATTATGATATTGAGAATTGTATGACGAAAATACATTTGTTATGTGCAATTTAATATTATATATACACGACTTTGCGACAAAGTTATGTAAACCAAGTTTATGGAACATAATAGTAAAATAGCTATGTGCTCTATAACATCAATAACTTTTTTAAAAAATTTATACTAATTGTAATTTTGAACTTAAATTTCATAATTTAACAATTCAGACAAAGTAGAAATAAAAGTACTAAAATAAATTTAAATTGCATATTTGAGGTGAAACACAAAAAAATATGAACGTAAAATAGATCGGTTAATAAAACAGATATAAAGTTCAATATTTGTACTAGTAACCAGATTCAAAAACCATTATTTTTAAAAGGATAAAACTACAAAAATTTTCTTATCGTGAATTACGAAATGTTCTGAAATAGTTGTTTGTAGACTGTCTCGCACCCTGCGAGATGAAAAACTTCTAAATTTTATGAGCAAATTATGTTTTTTGTTGTAAAATTTACACATTATTGAAAGTTTTTAAGTTATCATATATATAGTCTTAAAGATATTCATATATATATGGGAGACTTACAAAA
This sequence comes from Anastatica hierochuntica, assembly GCA_900406275.1. Lineage (NCBI taxonomy): Eukaryota > Viridiplantae > Streptophyta > Magnoliopsida > Brassicales > Brassicaceae > Anastatica > Anastatica hierochuntica. Next base: position 8,933 of record OVAN01012011.1, on the reverse strand, counting down.
ATACACCTTTGTATTGTTTGTTTTTCAAAAATACCCCTGCTTGAAAAAATTTTATTTTTACACCTCCCTTTTTAATGAAAAAGACCATTATACCCCTAGACTAAAAGAAACCCTAAACGTTAAACCCTAAACCATAATTCCTAAACTTTAAACCCTAATAGTTAAACCCTAAACCCTAATCACTAAATCTTAAACCCTAAACCCTAAACCCTAATATTTGAGGTGTATATTTGAGAACCATTAAAAGACAGGTGTAAATGTAAAATTTCTTTTCCTTTTAAGTGTATTTCTGTAAATTAATCTATATATATATATATATATAGCATTTGTTATACGAAAATCTTATAAATCACAACTATTTCAAAGATATTACCAGCTATCATATTAACATATTTACGTAATTGGTTATAGATCTTGTTGGGAAAACGATTAGATTTTAACATTTTTATTGATATAAATATGTTAAAATTGATACTATATAGTTAAAAATGATGTTTCCAAAAATATCGAATAACTCACATTGTCTCGTAAATGTTCATTTTACAGTCCTAAATTTGAAAATAAACAATTACAATCAGTGTAAAATCACTGCAATTTTTCTCATTGTGTGGGTTATTTTCACGCCAGACATACAATATTTTAATATAAATAACTCAATCATTGTGACAGAGACATAACTTTCCTACATTATAAATTCTTATCATTATGTTTCAAAAACCTTTTACAAAGAAAGTCTCACTAAATTTTTTCAACGAATAATGAAGAAAAATAAACATTGTGTTCAATATTTCCAAAGTATTGTAGATTTCTTTAATTGTACACATATAAATATTATGTAATTTAAAATCTTAGTTGTAAGGGGATGTTAATCTTGGTTTTGAGTGCAAGATAAAATTAACTGATCTACATATTTCCATCATGTCGGAATAACTAAAAGTTCATTACAAAAATCATTTCATTATTCGAGTTGTATTTTTTTCATAATGTGAATTGGTGATTATTTTAAATGGAAACTTCTAGATTTTATAATATGAAATCCGGAATCTAATTGACAATATACTCAAATATAATATTATTTTTTTGTTTCATCGCATATGTTTCATATGAAAGCTTATATTTATATATATTGACATTAATTTTGTAGAAGATTCATTTTAGGCAATTAACAAGTGTATAAGAAACAGAGCAGATAAAAAGAAGATCAACAGATTAAAAGATTATTTTAGGTTTTGATTAATTAGGTTTTGAAAGGGCATTCGATGTCTTACATATAGAGCGACCAAAAGCTGAGTAATATGAGAAGTGTGTTGCCGATGGTGCTTCGAAGTAAAACAACGTACAAAATTAAAAGTGTGTGAATTCCTTGCTTCTTTCCCTTTTCAATTTCCGGTCGCTTAATTTTCAAAAAAAAAATGAATTTCACGTGCCATATATTTATATCATATGCAAAGCAATTATACAATTATAAAGTCAATTCATTTATATTATTGTTATCGAATTTTTTACTATTTTATTAATATAAAAATAATAATTTTTTGACTCGTGCTTTAAAAGGGTCGTAATACAATAAATGAGAAACTTTGCACGTATGGTATGAATCCTTATAATAATTCATATATCTAGATTACTATATAATTTTAATACAATATCCAGTTCTTTGAGTTTAAACTCGTAATCAATATATCTAGATTACTGGATTATTAATTCAATTATCAGAAAAACACAATAAATTAACCAATATATTTTCATAAAAAGTAATTATATTATGTTAAATCAATCGTTACCATAAAGTGATGTTACAGGATATAAGATATATATAGTTAGACAGTATTATTTAAATGAATTTGTTATCTTTGTTTAAATTTGTTATCATTCGAAATAGAATCTTAATTAAATTTATTATCTATATAAATATTTACGGGAATATTATTTCATTATCATAAAAAGAATACCATCAATCAATCAATATACTTTTTTAAGATATGATTTTAAAAGGGTGCATATCACATGTAAACAAGATTGTTGTGCTTCTGTTTTAATAGTATAAAGTAGAGTTTTGACCCGCGCAACCGCACAAATTTTTTTTAATAATTTTAGATATTATTAATCATGTTTAGATTTTTCGAATATCGGGTTTATAATTTTCGGTTATTTCGAGTTTCAGGTTCAGATTCAGGTTCAAAATTTTTACAATTTTCAGTTATATCGAATTTTGGATTCGATTTAGATTTGAGATTTTCGAACTTTCAGATTTCCTCGAATACTCGTATGGGTTCAGTTCGGATAATATCCGATACCCGAAATACCATGAAACAAAACCCGTTAGAGTATTTAAAAAAATATCAGATGTCTAAACTTAAATTTTTATAGTTTATATAAGTTATTTATAAATTTCTATAGATTTTTATCACTTAATAATTTTTTTGAATTTTTGTAACAACTTTTTTAAGAAAATAATAATACTGTAATATAATTATCTTTAAAACTATGGATTTATTTAAAATTTAAAAACAAACTATATTTAAATTTTCTGAAAGTTGATGATTTTAAATTGTGTTGATTTACAATTTTGATATTGATTAAGTGAAAAGAATATTAGAATATTATAATATGTTTGTTGGAATATGTAAATGAGTAATTAGAGTTATTTTAATTTATTATATATATTTAATAAAATTTCTAAAATATCTTCACTTTAAAAAATCACACATGAAAAAGTCTATGTCTTCCCTTTTAATAAGATAGATAAGCCACCTTTCTATTTACAAAAAACCAATGAAATAGGAGAATACATATACATTCAAGTTTCTATGATTTTAAAAAAAATCAAAGAAAGAATCGGTTACAAATAAAAGTGGCTGTATCGACTTTAGAAAGAAAATAACAGTCTAAAGTTTGATTGGATAACTAAATACTATTTAGACTGTAAAAAAATTAAAGCTTTGACAATCTTCATAGTAAATAAATCAATCAGACCCATAACCTTTTCTAAAGTCACAACCAAAATTTTAATATATAGGGGGCGATTGTTTTTGTTGCTGTTAGGATTTTAAAGATTTTAAATATAATTAAAAGTCTTAACAATTTTTTTCTTTGCCAATCACACTTCCACCCTTTTAATATTACTCAAAACTCCTAAAATTACTGAAAGTCTTAATTTTTTGTTTTTGTGCATGCTTTGTGAATTTCTTTAAAAGTCTAAACAATAAGACTTTTCTTATTTTCAAAGTCACAATCATAACGGTAACAATAAAAACTTTTACATTTAACTTGTTTTAACAGCCTAAAGCAAAAGTCCTAACCAAGCCCAATAATATCACAGTAAGAGTCTGAAGTAAAAATCCTAAATAACCACCACCAAAATTGTGGCTTTAAAAAAAATAAAAGTCATGTAAACTTGGCCTTAGAAAAAAAAACAGAAGAGAAAAATGCAAAATTGAAGTGTGAGAAAATTTAGGAACTTTGAGTATTTTTAAGAGAGTTAAAGATATGATTTTTATTGTAGTTTTTACACTGTAAAGGGTGATTGTTTTGGATTTTAACAATGAATTGTTATTGTATAATTTTTTTTAGAGAAAATTGCTAAAATAGAACGAAAAAACGATATCATTGTCCTTATAAGATAAAACCATATTTGTGCCATTTTTTCCTTTATTGCTCTTTCATATATTAAAATTAATGAAAAAATAATTTTACAAGTCCAAAAAATTGTAAAAAATAGGAAAAATGAAACAAATGCTCATGTCAACATACTTGTATTTTTATTTTTATATAAAAAAATTTTAAATAAGTATTTAAAGTTTTGTTCTATGAAAAGGATATGTTAGGTTTTGCCAAAAAACGGCCAAGTTGAATCGGAATTCCAAACTTTGTTAGGCAATCTACGTCTTTTAGAAAGGCAAATCTAAACTTTCAATGTAATTTTAATTTTGCGGAATTCTTTCTCTGCAGAATTCAAAGCGGATTTCAAAATTTTGGAATAGAGAGTCCACTCTTACAATATTGTTCTAAATATTTTAGAATGAATACTCTAAATTTACTAAATTGTCTATTAAAAGCATAATGATTTCTCAAACCTATTTTCTAGTTTCTACGCAAAGTTGAAGCTTGATTCAATGGATTAATTCGATCATATCTCCGAAAATAAGGGAAGTGCAGTTAGTAAATATTTTGAAAAGATATGCAAATCTTTTTTATTTCCATTTTTGATTTACGTCGGGTTAGAAAAAAATAGAAAACCTAAGCAGATGAGAAACTTTGTACATGTTAATGGAAGTTTATCTAAATCCTGAAACTTACCTTCTCGGAGAAGGAACTCCGATGATTCTTACACAATTCAATCTCTCCAAAGCAATCAAAGACAATATCCACATCAACTTCGGCGAGTGTGGTCTCGGGTCTTCTCTCGGATCCTTCCAGGTGAAATACGTTAACCCTATCACGAAACTTTGTATTGTAAGATTAAAAACTTTGTACTACTGACATGTTAATCATCATGTCTTATCATTTTCCTAGAGAAGACCAACAAAATGACTACACCTATATCCTTATTGTCTCACTTTCTCTATTTCTTTCTCCTGTTATAACTCTTCCATAAACCCTAAATCAAAAACCCAAAATTTGATGGATTTGTGGAGAAACAAAGCTTTTATGGATTGTGGTAAAACAATATGAAGCTCTAAGTTAGTTGATTTCGAGGTGGGTACGTTGAGAAAACATCGATTTCTCCACTGATTTAGAAACTTGATCGAAAACACTTAAACAAGTTCACGTATTAGTCAGACCCACATATGATTTCACTGTTTTTTCTCTTGATTTTAGTTGTGATTAGTCTTTGTGTTGACACTTCTAACAAAGCTTAGATTTTGATCGATGAAAGATGTGTGGGTCTCTGTAGTTTGTGTTTAGAGAGTTGATTTCAGCGATTTTTTGCTAATTGTTTATCGATTATAGCTGCTTAGATGATAGAATCTTCTAGTATGTCCAACAAAATTCAAAATTTTCTAGAAGGTCTAGTTAAAGACCACTTAAATGGTTGCTTGGCAAACAAACTTCTTTCAATGATGATATGGAGAGATGGAGAACTCCCCATTTTCTGCTGCCAGTTGGATACTCGAGCTTCCTAATTAATTACACGATTTTAATTAAATTGATTTAGCAAATATACATTAATTAATTTTATTTTAATTAGTCTGAAAATTTAAATTGAAGGGCTTAATGGGATTTTCATTAAATATTGTCTTAATGAGACAAATTCACATTAGTTTTATACTAATGAGACAATGATATCTTTTTTCGTTCTATTTTAGTAAAATTCCTTTTTTTAACTTATTGACTTTAACCTCTAAGATTGTGGGGCCGATTGGTTAGTGGCTTTGAAGACTGTACAAAAAAAGTTCAAGCTCTGACAACCAATTTTTATCCAATCACACTTTTTACTCCTATTTTCTGTCTAAAATTCTAACCGCTTCTCTTTTTATTTTTATATGTGTAATTTCTAGTTTTTTTTTAAAGTCACGTAAACAAGGCTGTATCATTTTTTCTCCTCAAAATAAGCTAATAAAAAAAACAATTTTTTTTTAGTTTCCCCAAAGTTATTAAAACTTTTTTATTAATTTACATGTATTTTATTATAAATATATTTTGATTGATTAAAACTTATCATTTTTTCATCTTTCTAGTAAGATCCACTTTTGTATAATAAATTTTTTGTGTTGACTTTAATTAGATGATAAAAAAATCTAAATAATATATAATGTGAGTTATTTTAGTAGTTATTAATTATATAATAATATAATGTGTAATCTTTCATTATTTGAAATAATTAATCGAAAAGGTTCACTATTTGTAATAAAAATAATTTAAAACATTTTTTCATAATATTTAAAATAAAAATTACAGTCATAGTTTTTACAGCTTTTGATATCAATAACACTTTTATTAAAATATAAAGTAATAGTTATAGTTTTTACAGCAAAAATTTTTACAGCCTAAAGCATACAACAACAGTTTACAGCCACAACCCTTAACAAGGAGCCCCTGTGACTTTTAAAATAAACTAAGGGGGTGATTGGCTTTGTGCTGTAAAAGCTGTGAATCAATTTTACAGCCTTAACAGTAAAGTTGTAGCCAATCAAAAATTTTTGACTTTTATTTTTTAAAAGTGTCGACAGTTTTTTTTTCCTTCTTAGTTTCCTTGTTTTTTAAAGCCTCCCAATGTTTGTTGTTACATAAATAAAATTAAAATACTTTTTTTCTTCTCCCCAAATAAACTTTAACACTTTTTACAAGTTTATATATTTTTTATCACAAAAATCTTTTGATCAGATTAATCAAATTTCGTTTTTCTCTTTATTTTGAGATCCATTTATTGCATAATTTTATTTTTTTAATATCATCATTGTTAGTAATAGATAATCCATGAACTATAACATAAATATTTATATATATATATATATATACGTATTTTTTTGTTGAAATTTTGTATTAGATATATATATATATATATATATATATATTATTATACATACATGTAGGCTTAACCTATTTTTAGCCTAAATTACTAGTCCAAAGCCTTAAAAATCTAACTAGAAATATTTATTTTATAGTTGATGCTTTTGTATATTTTGTCAATAAAAAATTTTATGAAGTATTTTCTAATTTTAAATTGAATATTAATAAAATGAAATTTAAAACATAATTTATGTTTCAAAAATATATATTTAAAATAAAAATCACAGCTACTACAACTTTCAATAACAATCAAATTTTTATTAAAAAAGTAACAGCTATAGTCTCTACAACTAAAAATTTTTACAGCCAAAATTCTTTACATGCAAAAGTCTTAAAAATATACAGTTGCAGCCTACAACCACAACCCCTACCAATCCGTCCCTAAAAATTTCAATTTTTGACTGTTAAAAACAAGTCTTGCATGTACAACAAATGAAGAAGTTAGACTGTTAGAATTCTAAGGAGAGTAAGTAGGACTGTAAAAAAATAAAAATATTTAAAGTATGATTGGATAAATTTGACTTTAAAAATTGTAGATAAAAGTAAAAGTCTTTACGGTTTAAAACCAATCAACCCCGTAGATTTTTTGGTTGTAAGTTTCATATTTTGGTTGTAGCTTACTAGTTGTATGTTGTAGATTCACATTTTCATTGTTAATATTAAAAATAAATATTAATATTCTTAAAAATAGATAGTAAATGTTTAATAGTATATTTTGATTTCTATTACCAAGTATCATAATTATAAATAATATTTATAATAGTATTTGTATAAAAATATGCACTTACTGTATAAAAAAATTTAATAACATTATATAACACGCATAAGAATATGTGCTAATTTGGGAAAGAAGTAGAAGATATATGTATATGTGTGCTTTTAGAGAATGAGTGCGGAAAAAAAAAACTCCTACAGCCGAAGAAAGAAAGAAAAGGAAACGGGTTGTGAGTTTGAAGAAATTAAGGGGTAATTGACAATAATATTTTAAAGACTGTCAAATAAAGACTGTAAAGGTATTTGACGGTCTTTACAATTTTTTTAAATTCAATCAAATTTTTATTGCTTTTATATTTTTTAAAGCGCTACAGTCTGTTCCCTTTTTTTCTTTTTCCTTGCGTGTACTTTTCTAAAATCTTTTTTTAACACTGATCAAACTAAAAGTTACGACATCATTTATATTTTAATTTTAATTCTTTATAAATGATGAGCAATCGAACGCTGCAATCCATACGATTAAGATGAACAATTTCGTAAATGACTCCACGACACATATCTCCTTGTAATATTTGGATCCACGATGAACTGTTCTACATGTACGACATCCTTGAAAACAAACTCTTCCTGCAACATACGAGACCACAACGAACATTTCTGCATGGAGCACAATGAAGTCTCTTGAAATTTGCACATAAAAATCTGCCAGAAATTGCATTCTCTATGATTCGATCACTAGATCTAGTGTATAAGCCTTTAAACCCTTGACCACTAGACGAAGGGGCTTCCACGTTTCTAAAGTCTATTACTCGTGACTTTTAAATAAAAGAAATTCAAAAAATTTAATTATTCTCTTCCCAACAATAACAAAAAAAACCTTTACACATTTTCAAGTATATTATTTTGTTTAAATTTTTATTAATTAAAATTTTTTCTTTTCTTTTGAGATCATTTTGCATGTCATCTTTTTTCCTTCTTCATCATTCCAACTTCATCATTACCACCACCATTCGTGTATGAATTTTGCTTAGGTTTTCTTGTGCCTATAGTATATAACTTTTGTACTGACGTAGTCAAANTGTAAAGAATAAAAAAAAAAAAAAAAAAAAAACAATTACACAATTTTTGAAATTATATCTATAAATTAATTTTTTTATTAAAATTTATAGTAACAATCACATTTTTATATTCACGTTTTTCACAGTAATTTTACACCCACAGACCATAATGACATACTACAACCACATTCCTTATCAATAGGCCCTTAAAGCAAATATTGATTGGATCAATTTTATGGTTGTGAAATATTTTTGGATGTCACGACCACTACCACAATAAACAATTACCCATAAATTGTAATTGGTAAAATAATACTTCAAAAACTTTAAAATAAAGTAAAAGTCTCTACATCTTTTGCAAATTACCCTTAAAATTTCAGAAATAATATCAGAGAAAGGTGGAACAAATTTTTTCGTGGTGGTTACACTCAACTTCCAACGATCTTTTTCTATTTTAAAAACTGAAAGATTGTATATGTTCGTTACTCCATGATGTATTATATATATAAAATCACTTATATTATAAATTGTTAGTTGGCACGTAAGAACATATTTTGAGTACTATCATAAGTAACTAGTAGAATTTTTTTATAAGGTGCATCTCCAACCCAAACATCAAATTTGGTGTTAAAAAAACACTAAATTTGG
>OVAN01012010.1:0-14134 GCA_900406275.1 Anastatica hierochuntica | reverse complement strand
TTGATCAATTCTGGACTTAAGTGTTCGGATTTCCGAACGCGGGTGTTACAAAGGGTCCAGCGCGCCGAGAGGTAGCCGCAGATCGGAAGGGATACCACCATATGCATCGGTTCAAGCCGAACACACCAACTCTTTTGCACCAGCCCCTGCAACTCGTTACGTGAAGATGGAGTTTCCATGATTCCAAGAAGGTGACCCTACGGCGTGGTTGAGCAAAGCCAAGCAGTACTTTGCCTACCAGGATATGCCACTCACACAACGTGTTAGTTTCGCCTCTTACCATCTAGAGGATGAAGCCAAAGAGTGGTGGCAAGCCACCTCTAAAGCCTTCAGAGAAGAGCAAACGACCATTATGTAGGAAGTCTTCGAAGAATAGCTTTGGGCTCGTTTTTGACCCACCGTTGTGGAAGACTTCGACGAGGTTCTCTCTAAAATACAACATACGAGAACCTTGAGAGATTACCAAAGGGAATTTGAATGACTTCAGAACAAAGTCGTCGGATGGACCCAAAAGGCTCTTATTGGGAAATACATAGGAGGCCTTAAGGATGTTATATCCGATAGCATCAGGATGTTCCAGTCGAAGACAGTAAAAGCTGCGATAGAATTGGCTAGAATGCGTGATGAACAGTTACAACGCAGCAGGCACTTCACCTCTTTCTCAAACCGTGGGAATCGTAATCCACCGACGAACACAAAAACAGAGAATCCACCACTAAACCAACAAAACCCACGAGCTATAACTCCGAAACGATTAAGTTGGGATGAGATGAGGTGCAAAAGGAGTCTTGGCCTCTGCTTCAGTTGTGATGAGAAATACACTCCCGACCACTGTTGTCAGAAATCGCAACTCCTGCTCATCGAAGGCATAGAAGATGACGATGATGAAACAGAGGAACCACCTAATACGAGAGATGCAGAGATCACTCTCCAAGCCCTTACAGGATGGGGCTCTCCTAAGACGATACGTACTTACACCGTGATAAAGAAGCAGAAGCTGGTTGCGTTGATCGATAGCGGCGCGAGCCACAACTTCATCAACGATAAGACAGCAGCGCAACTCAACATGCAATTGATTCCGACGAAACCGTTTCAGGTGAGGGTGGTCGATGGTTACCCACTGCAGTGTAACGGAGTTTACCGAAAGGTACAAACCAAAGTCGACGGCGTCGCTTTTCCGATATATTTTTTCCAATGCCGCTAAATGGAATAGACATGGTGTTGGGGATGCAATGGCTTCTCCAATTAGGGCCAACGTTGTGTGATTGGGAGGCCCAAACTCTCCAATTCACTTTGGCTGGAGAAACTAAGACAATTCATGGGCTTCATCCTTCAAATATCAAACAGGCCAACCTGAGGAAATTGAGAAGGAGTCCAAATTAGGCCTCACGTGTTTCGCCATATACTTCCAAACATCAACTCATGGTGAATACTCTATTCCAAAAACGATGCAAGGGCTCATAAGTGAATACGATGACATCTTTCAGGTTCCGACGAGTCTCCCTCCTTCACGTGATATTGAGCATCGCATCGTGCTCAAAGAAGGCAGTGACCCGGTCAATGTTAGACCATATCGCTACGCTCACTTCCAAAAGGAAGAAATCGAGAAGAAAATCTGCGAGATGCTCGATTCAGGGTTCATACAATCCAGTTCTAGCCCTTTCTCATCTCCCGTGCTACTCGTTAAGAAGTAGGATGGGTCTTGGCGATTTTGCATCGACTATCGAGCTTTGAATGCGGTGACAATCAAGGACCGTTTCATGATCCCGACTGTCGATGACATGTTAGACGAGCCCCACGGTGCAGTTATCTTCACCAAACTTAATTTAACAGCAAGTTACCATCAAGTACGGATGCATCCCGACGATTTTCACAAGACTGCTTTCCGAACACACAATAGCATTACGAGTACTTAGTCATGCCTTTCGGATTATGTAACGAGCCATCCATATTCCAAGCTCTGATGAACTTGGTATTCCATGACTATCTTCGCAAATTTGTACTTGTTTTCTTTAACGATATTTTGGTTTACAGTCGATCTCACGAAGAACATCTCCAACACGTCAAACTTGTCTTCGAGATCCTCCGAGAACAAAAGCTTTTTGTCAAACACAAGAAATGTGAATTCGGCAAGGATGAGCTAGAGTATTTAGGGCATATCATCTCTAGCCATGAAGTTAAGGTCAACCACACTAAGGTTCAAGCAATGCTTGATTGGTCGAAACCCAAAACCATCACCGAACTACGCAGATTCCTCGGTTTAACGGGGTACTATCGCAAGTTTGTGAAGGATTATGGTCTCATTGCTCGACAATTGACTGATTTACTCAAGAAGGGCAAGTTTTTGTGGAGTCCTTTGGCAGACAAAGCTTTCGACAAACTCAAGACTGCTATGATTACAACACCAACTTTAGCATTACCCGACTTTACGAAACCGTTCGTTATCCAAATAGATGCTTCCGGTGATGGAATTAGAGCCATCTTAACACAAGAGGGTCAACCAATATCATACATGAGCAGATTGTTGGGGTAGCTAAGCAAAGCTGATCCACTTATGTGCGTGAGATGCTCGCCATCGTGGTCGCCATACGCACTTGGAGACCGTATCTCCTTGGCCAACGGTTCATCATTCAAACCGATTAACGCAGCCTTCGATTACTTCTCGAACAGCGAATCCTCACACAAGAGCAACAAAAGTGGATGGGTAAGCTTGTTGGTTATGATTACGAAATTACTTACAAGCCCGGTATCGCTAACGTTGCAGCTGATGCATTATCTCGCCGAGCCGAAAGCCCGTGTCTCAATGCCCTCTCGATGCTACAGACTAACTTTTGAGACGAGCTTCGACGACTCAATCGCTCAGACCCTTATCTATTGCGGATCGGCAAAATGGTAGAGGATCAACCCGGACAGCCTTATACCAAGCGAAATGATATGCTTTACTTCAACAACCGCTTGGTAATTCCTCCTGGTTCCTCTTTTATTGAGTCTTTGCTCAGGGAGTTTCATGACACACCCATCGGAGGACATTCCGGAGTGCTTCAGACATTGAAGAGGTTGCCCCACCAATTCTATTGGCCTTCCATGAACAAGACGGTGCATAAGTAAGTATGTCGTTGAATGCGATACTTGTCAACGTGCAAAATCTGAAAGTGTGGCACCTAAAGGACTATTACAACCTCTTCTGATTCCGAACAGATTGTGGGAAGATTTATCCATGGACTTTGTCGATGGATTACCACGCTCCGCTAACCACACTTCTATTCTGGTCATTGTGGATTGATTGTCTAAAGCGGTCCACTTGGTACCTCTATCGCATCCATATACGACAAAGTCAATGGCTTCGCGATTTCTCGACGCGTCGTTAAGCATCTCGGTATTCCTAAATCTATTGTTAGTGACCGTGATCCAGTTTTTGTAAGTGCTTTTTGACAGGAGCTGTGTCGCTTGTCTAAGACTAAGTTGCCAATGTCATCATCATACCATCCGCAAACCGACGGACAAACCGAAGTGGTCAACCGGTGCATCGAGCAATATCTCCGGTGCTTTTTACATTCCAAACCGAAACAATGGAGTTACTTGATCCCTTGGGCAGAGTATTGGTATAACACCACCTATCATGCATCCACGGACATGTCACCATATAAGGTTATGTATGGACAAGACCCATCAATGCTAGTCGGCTATGAACGTGGCTCCACGCCGATCTAGGAGCTCGACGAGCAATTATTGGAGCGTGATAAAGTTCTTACGGAGCTGAAGACCAACCTGGAAGCAGCCATTAATCGGATGAAACAAGTGGCAGACCGCAAACGTCGTGATGTTACCTTTGACGTTGGCGATTGGGTCTATTTGCGCCTTCAGCCTTATCGACAACATACAATGTTCCGAAGAACATCACAGAAACTATCTACTCGATACTTTGGTCCATTTCAGGTTGTAGAACGAATTGGCGTTGCCGCTTACCGCCTAAAGCTTCCTGACAGAGCACGAGTTCATCCTGTTTTTCATGTGTCTCTCTTGAAGAAACGAGTGGGAAGCGACACACCAACAGTCGGCGACTTGCCTCCCTTGCGTGCTAACGGCGAACTAATACTCAACCCCGAAGCTATATTGGATTACCGTGAGACTAACGCAGCCGGAGCAGCTGCTCATGAAGTGTTGGTTAAATGGCATGAGCTACTCGTTGAAGAAGCTACTTGGGAGTCGATGGATCAGCTACCAAGAGTTTTCCGACACTTAATCTTGAGGACAATATTCTTTTCGAGGGAGGGTGTAATGATGGAGACATGAAGACAAACAGAGGAAGTGAGGAAGAAGAAGCAGAGGAAGCAACATGGCATGAACCGGACCGAAGAATGTCGAACCGAAGACGCAAACCGAATCCAAAGTATTCAATTAATTTTAGTTGTGTTTTGGTTATTGTTTACGTGCATAATAAGATAGACTTAGTCTTCCTTGTGTTGAGGAAACTAACTCATCCACTTTCCTATTTCCGTAGTAATAGGAGTTGAAACTCCAAGTAGTTGTTGTTCTTTCTTCTATTTAAGACAATAAAGAAAACCAAAATATGTAGTCAAAACTACCAAACAAATCTTGTGTTTTTGTTACTGTCTTTATGCTTTGATTGGGATCAACAAGGACCCGACTCGAACCCGATTTTTCGGGTTGGGTTCGGGTCTCCGGATTTATACCCAAACATAATCTTTATTAAACCATCGGCTTCATATTTTGGGTTGTATTTATGAAATTGCGGATTGTCGATTTTGAGACAGTAATCACTCGGCGGCTTTGGATGTGTTTATAGTTTATTATTAAATTTCATATAGAAAAAAACATCATTTTTATAAGGGCGGCGTTGTAGAATTTTCATTTTGCTCGAGGATTGGTTGAGCATTTGATCCAATAGAGCATCCAGCCAATTAGCCAAAAATAAGGAAGAAGTAGCTTAAGATTATAGTATGCAATCTGAATCTGATTTTGTTCCATCGTATAAAAGTCATAAAAAACACAACAATATCATTTTTATCCATTAAATTTTTTTAAGTTTTATCATTTTAATATATTTTCAAAATTAAATTAAAAACCAATTGAGAAACAAACACTGAACGATTCGATTCCGATTCATTTTATTTCAAAAAATCAAAGTTATAAGTTTTTATGATATATGTTCAAGCCAACCATAGTATAAACTTTTTTAAGATAAATATTAACCATAAATATATATTAAATAAGGTAATTGTAAGCAATTTAAATGTATAATTTAAATTACATCAATTCAAATGATTAATCGTTATAGTGTTATACTGTAAATAAAACTTTTGTAATACTATTTTATATAGTATTTTATATATTGAAACGTCATATTATAATTGGATAAATTTTGTAACATAATCATATTACTTACATTTAAAAATTAATAATAACTATAGAAATTTCCACTGTGACATATTAAATTAATTGAAATGTTTTGATTGGTAGACTTTTATTATGTGACCCTTAAATTACTCTTTAATCGACACATCATCATTTTTGCACTCATTTTCTCTCTGTCTCCTCAATTAATATATAAAATATTAAAAAATAACCAATCGCGGGCCGCCATGTGTCGATGGGCTCATGCATAAACCTCCCAAAAATCGTTTTTTATTTAGGGATTTAAAGAACCGATTTTTTTTGAAAAAAAGTGAGGCTCACCCTACTTTTTTGGCTAAGAACCCCACATAACATACCTGAATAAACATGTTCTTATCTTCTAGTATTAGTTTTCTGTTTCTTTTCATTTGTCAATCTCTCTTAAATAGTCTTCAGATATGCAAACTAAATGTTTTTATTCCCACATTTTTACGAATTTCTATGAATTAAAAGATAAGGACATGTTTAATGGAGAAATCTTTTGGGGTTCTTAAAAAAATACTAATATTATAATACAAGGAGTTCTTAAGATCTTAAAAATCCTTGTATTATAATAATATTTTTTTTTAAGAATCTCAAGGGGTTCTTGTAATAAACATGTCCTTTAATAGTGTTGTTCATTTGGCAAACGCGGAAGAAGTAAAAAAAGTAACACCACTAATATTTTTAGATTAGAGAAACGTTAGAGCATCTCCAATTGGGTATGCTAAGAGGTTCTTAGCACTAAGTTTTAGGAGAAATAATAATTAAATATTAGTAATAGTTAAGTAATTGTTGTTAAAATATCTTAAATAAGAACCAAAACTACATAGATTGCTTACACTGTTCGCGGGCCCCACCGACACGTGGGGGTCCGCAATTGGTGCATTTATTTATTTGTTTTTTTTTAAATCTGATACACAAAAAAATGATATAAAAAACAAAATTAAGAACCTTTTGATTGGGTTCACTATTGGCCATGCTCTTAGAAGTAAAAAAAGTTGGATACGATCCAATGTGACGGAAACTTTTAAGCAACTCTTTGGGACCCACTTTTTCACCGTAACAGTTTCCGTCCCGTTCCGTTTGTCACACCACTGCTGATCCCCAACCATCGTTGTCTTTTTAAGTAACGAGAGATTCCTCAAAAATCTCCTTCCTCTCTCGATTGAAAAGGCGCCGTGTTTAAGATTTTTCAAATCGGTGATGGCGTTTTGGAGGCTGAGCCCTGGAGATGCGACGGGTTTCAAGTTCCTCTTCTCAATCGTCTTCATCTACGCTCTCATGTCTACTCTTGTTTACTGTGTCCTCCACATGAAATTTATCTCGCCGCTTCCCGCAGATGCGCCTCTCGATCGGTTCTCCGAAGCCAGAGCCGTCGAACACGTCCGCGTCTTAGCGGAGGAGATCGGCGGTCGCCAGGTGATTCCGCATCGTTTCGTATATCTCTCTCAGTCTCCCTCTCTGATCCTAATTTGGTGGTATGGTTTTGGTTGTAGGAGGGACGACCTGGGCTTAGAGAAGCTGCAATCTACATTAAAACTCAGTTGGAGAAGGTGAAGGAGAGAGC
Source organism: Anastatica hierochuntica (assembly GCA_900406275.1). Taxonomy (NCBI): domain Eukaryota; kingdom Viridiplantae; phylum Streptophyta; class Magnoliopsida; order Brassicales; family Brassicaceae; genus Anastatica; species Anastatica hierochuntica. The sequence goes on along the minus strand of OVAN01012010.1, from coordinate 7,170 downwards.
TGGGCCTAATCTAAGGTTCGTTTATTGATAATGGCGATTTTGTGATCTTCTTGCCTCTTGATTTCATCATTATATACACCTTTTGACCGAATCAGAGAAAGTGGTATCACGAGTTTGTTTAATTAATGTAGAGATTCATCATTCCAACCGAATTTAATGCACTTGTACAAATATATTTAATTGATTCCAATCTTCAAAAAGAATGTTCTTCCTTGTTAGGGTTTTTTTTGGGGGGCTGAAAATGAATGTTTTTGATGTATAGGGTTGAAGTGGAGGAAACTCAGGTGGATGGCTCTTTTAGCATGATGTTTCTTGGCCACAGCATATCACTTGGATACAGAAACCATACAAATATACTTATGCGGTATTGTGATTTTAAACCTAATTTGTCTTCTTTACAAATTGAAATCTCATACTTGTTTTCTATTCCAGCCATATATTACAATTTCCCTTTGCTGGTAAAGGAAATCAACATTGATTATTTTTTTGGTCACTCAGTAAGGTTTAAATTTGTTACTCAGGAGAATTTCTAGTTGGTAATATATCCTTCATTTTGGGTTTGACTATCCTTTTCTTCTTTTCAGGCATTCCTTGTCTGCATAGTTGCACATTGAATGATTGTGTCCCCACTTATAATGTCAAAAGTTTTCATTATTTTGCGTTTCCTTGCAGTATCTCGTCGATGCATTCTCTTGACTCTGATGCATCTGTATTGATGAATGCACATTATGACAGCCCAGTCAATTCCCCTGGAGCTGGCGACTGTGGGTCATGTGTAGGTGCGCTTGGTGCATCTCTTTAGATTGTCCTTCAGTCACCATATAATGGCTTTTGTGTATCTCTGTTTGCAGCTTCGCTACTTGAATTAGCAAGATTGGTAGTGGATTCTGGTTGGGCCCCGCCTCGACCTATAATTTTCCTCTTTAATGGTGCTGAAGAGCTTTTTATGCTGGTAACACAGTTGTGCTGCTCAGTACTCTTTTTTATGGAATATTGTTTCGTGAAATTCATCTTCTTGCTCGTATTGTATCTTTTGTGTTGCTACGTAAAATGAGGTTCTGTTATATCAAGCTGCTGCAATTAACCTCCTACTTTACATAATTGTGTGGCTTCTTGTCATGTGTTTAGGGGTCACACGGCTTCATGACGAAGAATAAGTTGAAAGACACCATTGGAGCTTTTATAAACGTGGAAGCTTCTGGGACAGGGGGTATTGGTAAGATATAAACTATCTTTTATTCTGTAATCCCTAAAGATTGCCTTTCGTCATATAGAAAATCTTCGCTTGCAACATCCTGTCTCTAGAAAATTAAAGCCTACTCATATATTATCCTTTAGATACTAGGAACTAGGAAGATTGGCTGTTAGGTTTATACATGGCAGTATTAGGCGTTTTCTTGTCAATGAGTATTTATATTTAAGTTTCTGTTTGGCTAATTCCTCGTACTTCTGACTCGATGTTAATGGCTGGCAGATCTGGTCTGCCAATCAGGGCCTGGCTCATGGCCGTCCCATGTCTACTCTCAAGCTGCAGTGTATCCAATGGCACAGAGTTCTGCACAGGTCTCTCTCTCTCTCATGCTCTTTTGCTCTACACGGACATGGACAGTCACACACATTTTCTTCTTTGTTTTGCCAAGTGATAGTGGATTCAATGATAAAATTGTATCCAACCATTTTCTTTGTAGTTTATATGTGTCACTGACTTTAAGTTTGTCCTGTGATATCCCCCAGGATGTTTTCCCTGTAATACCTGGAGACACCGATTACAGAATGTTTGCAGAAGATTATGGCGACATTCCCGGGCTAGACATAATCTTTCTTCTGGGCGGTTACTACTACCATACTTCCTTCGATACAGTGGACAGAATATTGTATGCATCATTTGGTATATATTATGGTTGCATTTTTCCTTATAATTGTGTTACTATCTAGACTCTAGTACTACCCTTGGTTCACAGAATAGTTTTAAACCAGACCTGGAAGCATGCAAGCACGCGGAGAAAACTTGATCAGTTTGCTTAAAGCCTTCACGAGCTCTAAGCTGAAAGTTGCTAGTGAACGGAAGTCGCGTGATGTGGGTTCTAACAACATGGTTGAAAGAGCTGTGTTCTTTGATTACTTAACCCTGATCATGGTGGGTGCTTTTGACTCTGTTAATCATCTTTTTCATAGCTTGTTTACATTCTTTTGAGAAGCTGAAAATCATGAAATATAACAGGTCTACTATCCAAGAAGAGTTGCCATGATACTTCACAACGTTCCAGCTGCTTTGTTCCTTTTTGTTCCCTTCTTTTTGTATATGCTGGACTCTGGGAAGCACCCTTGGTTATCAATCTCCTGGTCTTTCTTGAAAGGTAAAAATATGCAATCTTTCATTTTCTTAAATCTCTTTTATTATCATGTACTCTTTTCTTCCTTGTGCGATTTTCTGGAGATCTAACATTGTAAATCATTCTTGATTAGGAGTTATTCACCACGCTACTGGGATTTTACTGGGTGTCATATTACCTGTTCTCTTTTCAGTCATCAGATTGTTCTTTGCTTATCCCATGAGCTGGTTTGTTTTATACCTTGTTACATTGTTCCACATTTTACTCAATGTTAATAAAAGTGTTACAAACTTTTGAGACTTTACTCGTGAGGGAGACTCACTTAAATTACTGTGGAAATGCAGGTTTTCTCATTCATACTTAGCTTTCTTGATGTTTATCCCCTGCTCATTTCTTGGTCTTCTGATTCCAAAAATTCTCTCTGATCGTGTCTTACATAGTCAAGGTGTTTCATCTGAGAAGATTATGAAAGTTGTAAAGTCCTTATCCTTCCTCTGGTCTGAGTTACCTCTTTGTCTGTCACTAGACAATGTCTTCTAACAATGATCTTGTAGGAACCGTCTAATGAAGCAAATTTTTGGGGAGCATTTGGGTTTTATGCTTTTGCAACTTCGGTATGCTCTTCTTTTCTATCACCGTAGGTTACACTTACCTTAAAATTTTGTCATATGTTTGTCTGACTTATGACTAACTGGAGAACCGTTTTTAGGCATATTTTTTCGCTGGATTGAGTGGAGGATTCTTGACATTTGTCATCTGCATTTCTATGCTACTGGGATGGATTTCTTTCTGTTTCTCTGTCAAGTCTTATGGCCATAATTCGATCAAGTAAGACTTCTAGACCTTACCTGACAATTTTTGAAGTCGAGTATCAATTTAACCTGAAATTCTTATTGGATACAGGACAAATCTTTAGCCCATAAGATGCCTATTCAGACATTTGATTTAGATGCTTGCTTTAGACAGTAGTCTAGATTTCCATCTCTGATAATACTTCTACTTTTACGTTTCTGGACGACATTGATCTTTTCATCTGCTAACTGATAACGTTCATCTCATCCAGATCTCCCATGTTTTATGTGATACCTCTTGTTCCATGCCTTCTGTATTCTATCTACTTTGGTGGTATTCTTGCACTATTTTTGATTGAGAAGACGGGAATGATGGGAGCAGTTCCACCACCTTATGGTTAGTTTTATTGAACTTGATTCTTTCCGAAAGCATCTCTGGTTCAGCTAATCGGTTCATGCCGTTTGAGAATTTCACGATGAAAACATTAAAATGCGTGTTGTGAGTGCAAGTCTGATTTTTATCGCGCAAGTTTTCTTTTGTAAAAGATCTTTTTTGCAGGATTTTATATTGCGGATGTAGCTGTAGCTGCAGTCATTGGAATTGTCACTGGATTGTGTTTGGGCCCAATAATACCAATATGTGATTGTTGGCTAGCCAGATCTTCGATCTTGAAATTCTTGCTGCACTTCACTGTAATTATGTTGGCGGTATCATCACAGTTTTTTCCTTATAGCAAAGATGCACCGAAGAGAGTTGTACTCCAGCACACATTCATCTCCGCTGGTAGCCTTTGCTATGGAACTGTTTTTCTTTTTAAACTTTTTATAGCATTTCCCTGCTGCAACCTTTTTTTTTATTGCTGAAATTGCTTATATGTGCTTTGCAGGTGGAAATGAAATCACTGGCTCAAGTTATGATTTAGCCGTCATTGATTCAAATTCTATGGAGTTCGTTTTCAAGCATGCTCCGGAGTTGGCAGAGGAACTCCATTCTGGTCCTTCCTTTTCATTAGGAAACGCTGAAGTGTCTCCCCAAGAAGCTTGGTTGGTACGTTAGCTAGAAAGGCTCCTACTAACATGCGAATGACAAGATAATTTTGTGTATTGAGTTTCAAGTAGACAAGTCGTTTGGTATCTGCAGGCACTTTTCCCTATTTCCTGTGTTGTGACAACAAATGGGAGGTTCCCTGCTAAAGACAACAAGATTCTGGAACAATATAGCCAATTCCCGCACTTAAAAGCTCATAAACCTCAAACAACATTTGAGAACAGAACTCGTAGAGTTCATTTGGAACTCTCTCTGGGGTTAGTTGGACCCGTAGTCTTGTTTTTGCTATTCTAAAAATAGATAATTAAACTATTGCAAAATTCCGTTTGCAGCTCTTTGGAGGAGATTTGGGTAACGGTTCTGAACATAACAGGACCGTTATCAGGATGGTCTTTTGCAGATGGGAAACCTCCAGGTTTTATACCAAGAAACCCACTTACTTTTTTCCGTTCTCGGTAACACAATTACTAACTCAAAATGGGCTTAATATTGTTGCAGCACCTGAATACCCGCCGGGTGGTCCTCCCTCTTATATATTGAGACTGAGTGGCAACAGCAGTGAGAAGTGGATCTTCTGGTTAGAGGTAATGGTGATATATATACCAAGCAAGCTTCTTTAATTTTCAGATTTGAGTAATAATTGTTCCAATTTGCTGGTTTTGGCAGGCAAGTAGTGAAGAGGAAGTGAGAGTAGATGTAGCTGTTCTTGATCAACGTCTTGATGAAGAAACTAAACATTTGAAGGGTCTTTTCCCTGTATGGGCCGACGTCATTGCCTACACTAGCTTTCTTTCTACTTATTTTTTCTAATCAAACACAAAAACATTCTCCTCCCTTTTCCTTTTTTTTTAATTTATAATTTTCTAAAACATTCAGAATAATAACCCCTTTTTACGACGGGGCATATAGTTTTGATGGTTTTGTTTGTTATCTATACATATGAATTTTAATAGCATGGTAATGGGGGCAGATGCAAGATACATATGGTTTATCTTTTTCTTCTTTTGGAACAAATCTGGCTAGTTTTACTCAGAAAAACTTTTTTTTAGGGCAACATATAAAGGTTGCATGATGGAGTGGCACGTTGGTCTACCATATAACCAGGTCCGGAGTCCAAGTTGGCTTGTGGCATTTTGTAGATTATATATTTAATTGGCCCTCAATTGACAATTATTTTAATAGGGTTAGGCATTTTGGATTTAGGTTCGGGTTTAGGTCGGATCCGTTTGGGTTTAGGTTTTTAAATATTGAAATTGTGAACCCGTTCGGATATTTTTCTTTTTTTGGTCGGACTTGTTCGGGTTCGGATCGGGTTTTGTAACATAGAATAAACCCGAATATACCCTAAAATATCTTGGGTTCGGTTCAGATTTGGATATTTTCGGGTTTTTGGGTTTGAGTTCGGGTATTTTTCGGTTTTTTAAGGATTTTCCAGATTATTTTGGGCTTTCTTGAGATTTTCTGATTTTTTCGGGGTTTTCAGGGTTCGGTTTCGAATTCGGGTATGCGGTTTTCAGATTTTTGGGGTATTTCAGATTTTGAGTTCGAGTTTGGGTCCGGGTTTTTTGGATTTTTTGAATATTTCAGGATTCGGATTAGGGGTTTAGGATTTATGGCTTAGGGGTTTTAGGCTTTTCGGGTTTTTCGGGTACTCATAATATTTCGGGTTTGATTCGAATAATACCCAGTACCCGAAATACCGCCGAACAAGACCCATTCTGGTATTCTTCAAAAATACGGTTCGGTTCAGATTTTTCGGGTCGGGTTCGGGTCGGGTTCAGGTCAGTATTTCGAGTTCGGGTTTTTTTTACTATAAGCTAGTGGTTAATGGTTGCTCACAATAGTTTGAGGTAAGATGTGCAATTCTCCTCTAGTGTAGCTTATTTTTCTAAATTTTACAACTTAAAATCGGTCCAAAAATATTTTGGACTTGCAGTCCATGTTATTCACGGACCGGCACTGATTAACATGATTCAAGTATTTAACAATTAACTAAATGGTTGGCATGTCTCGCGTGCCGTTTCGATCTTTAAAAGTAACTAGATCTTGATCCGCGTTTTCAAAGTGAGATTTTTTATATTTGTAGAATTATTATCTAACTAATTAAAAGGAGGTTGTTCTTTGTTTAGAGACATGCTACATATGAGCTCCCCTTTCGCCACCTAAGCATTCAACTCCATCCTGTTTTCTTCTAAAACTTCATGACGTCCCACATGTTCCGCGTAAAACTTCATGTCGTTCCACATGTTCCGCCTAAAACTTCATGTCGTTCCTGAAGTGATTGTTTGGGAGATTATTGTTTTAATAAAAAATAATTATATTAATAGTTATATTATACTAAATTATTCAAAATATATAAAAGACTAAAAGAAAATTTTAAAAATTCCAAAAAATACTGAGAAATCTAATAAAATATTAGATTTAACATCAAAAATTTATTTTTTTTTTAAATATTAACAATATAATCAAAAAACCAAACATAAAAGAAATTAAAAATAAATTAAATAGTCATAAGTTGTTCAAATTTATGGAAATTTCGAAATTGTTGGAACCTTTGTATTTTAAATATATAAAAAAAAATTTTGAAAAATTCCGAAAAATATGAAAGTTCTAATAAATTATTAAAATATAATTTAAAATTCCAAATTTATAAAATATTAATAATAAATCAAAAACTTATCAAACACTAAAATCTAACTAAAGAGTTAAAAAAATAGTTCAAATTTTTTTATGTTTAGAGAGATGCCACATCAGCTTTTAAAGTGAGTCCCCTTTCGCCACCTAANGTGATTGTTTGGGAGATTATTGTTTTAATAAAAAATAATTATATTAATAGTTATATTATACTAAATTATTCAAAATATATAAAAAAACTAAAAGAAAATTTTAAAAATTCCAAAAAACACTAATATAATAAAATATTAAATTTAACTTCCAAAATTTATTCTTTTAAAAATATTAACAATATAATCAAAAAACCAAACATAAAATAAACTAA
>OVAN01012009.1:0-14134 GCA_900406275.1 Anastatica hierochuntica | reverse complement strand
TTATGTTGACGTAAAACGGTCACTATATTTGCGACTACTTATACGGTCGCAGTAAACAGTCGCAAAAAGAAAGTTTTCTTGTAGTGTTCTAGCTCAGCTTCTTGAACAACTCGTATTGCATCAGAAAGGATAATGAATATTATACCTTATGGAAATTTTCTTGTGAAGATGAGCAAGTGAAAGATTTGGAAATTTTCTAGTAAAGACTCTCTACGAAGTCTAGTTTCCCACGGTTGACTAGACCACATCCTCTCGACCATCTTCTCGTTCGAATATCAGTTTGACTGTCTCTTATTTGGTCTCGATTGGAGTTTCCGTGAAAGTTTCGCGATAATAATTGTAAAGACTTGTTCTTTTCGTAAAAACTTCATATCGATTGTATAAAACGATAACGGTTAATTCGAACACCAATATTATCTTAACTACACGATTGGTCATCACTTCGCAAAACCATCACTACGTAATCGTATGAAGAACGATTTTTCCGAAAGAAATCTTAAAAGTCACTTAATCGCAAAAACGGCCCAAGAAGGCCCAAAACGCGATAAAAGTCTGCTTAAGATTCTGGACGAGAATGGGCCCAACTACATTAACAATTTAACCGAGTTCCGCGAAAGATAAATGGAAAACGCGATAAAGTCAAGTTTAAAGATAAATATGGAAAAATCCTAAAGATAAGGAATATTCTCGTAAAAGGATATACTCAAATTACAAAAGGAATATTTCCGCAGAAAGGATATACTACGAAGGCATATATAAGAGGGCCGAAGGAGAAGGATGGGACACACAAAAATTTCTTCACAACTTAGCACTTAGAGCTATTAGGTTATTTTTCGTTTTTGTTAGCAAGTTGCGACTCAACTAGGTTTACAAGTCCTATGCTGCTAGAACTAAGATACTCGCCGACAGCTCTTGCGGCCATGACTTATGACTTGTTATAACGCTCAAACGCAGATTCAGAATAAGATCTCTTGATTGCTCAACTCTATTTTTGTTTCTCTTTTCACTTTTACTTCGTCGTCTGTTTCTTCATATTTTGATCTCTCGTTGTTTGGTTTAGCAGAAATCTGGACCTCAAGAAAAGTTAGGGTTTGCTTGCTTTCCTTCGATTACGAAAATTGAAAGTGCAAATTTCGGTTCCCGCAACCCTCAATGAATATTGCCGCATACCTNGGGGGGGGGGGGGGTAGGGCCACATGCAAGAGACGAGCTTGACGGGAGCACAGGGGTACGAAATAACAAAACAGCTGGAATGCCATCAACGACATGAATTCCATCCATAGCTGAAATATCTACTCTAGTCAGGGAGGCCTTGGCGTAAGCCTTACAATACCTTCTTAGCCACGAGACGGCTATCGTTTTTTTAGAATTCAATTATGTAATAAAAGCTCCGCTATTCTTTGACGAAAGCAACTGCGGATCTTAAAATACATTCTTGAAAGAAAAGAAAAATGATTTCCTTTGGAGAAAAAGATATAACATCTTTAAAAAACTCCTTAGGAATCTACCAAGGCCTTGTGCCCAAAAAAATCCATATAATGTGGACGAGATCTTAAAAACCATGGCCGAAAGGTCATGGCGGAATGCGGACGGGCTCCTAACTATGGTCATCGAATGCGGACAAGATCTTAAAAACCATGGCCGAAAGGTCATGGTGGAATGCGGACGCGCCCCCAAAAACCATGGTCGAAAGGGTGTGGCGAAATGTTGGCCAGATTATAAAGATGTTAGATGCAATGCATCAAAACTATGAGTTAGCAAAACTAATGGATATGTGCACCCCTGTCCATCCTAGTACGCGGCTCATAGAAAAACTTAAAACCGGTCGGTCAAAATAAAGCTAGCAAAACTCTGACACACGGTGTCAAATAAGGCTTCGGCCCAGGGACTAAATGTCTAAAGAGGCATTGTGCCTAGAGGAAGGTGTGCCCACCGATCTCATGTATTTAAATATGGATCCCAATCGAGACCAAGGCCTGTTAACTAAACGCTTATGAGATCGCGACTCATACGACGTGAAGTTAGCAGGGGACCTTGGCTCACCAAGGGCTGAAGGCCCCAACTCATTATTAAGACTACCACAGAACCATGGTTCTCCAGGCCATGTTCCCCCGAGCTTAGATATCAAATACAAAAATTTGTAAATCTAATGCCCAAGAGACCATGGTCCACCAAGGCCCATGTGCCCCAACCTTTTTCTTTGAGTGCAGGTTCAACGACAAAAGATCGTGGACCTACCAAAGCTAGGGATATCTAGGCCCCAGTAGAGCGTCAAAACCAACAAATCAGAGCGCTCCAGCCAATCAAGAGCCCTGAAAATCCGGATGTCATACCCAAAGAGCAAGAGAGCCCTACAACTCCAAGGAGAACACAAGGAGCTAACCTCTGCCATGGAGTTGACATGATCAAATATCTAGAAGACGGATCTAGAGTCCGCGATCTATACCCTCAGAAAGGAGTATGAAGATAGTCCAATGCAAACTAATTCATCGCAATGGCTTCCGTTGCGATTCACCAAGGCCATAATGTTGACTCGGCGTCTCATTGATATAGCACGTCTACCAGAATGATAGACTAAGAGGATGACCGAACAACAGAGATTCGGAAGAGTGGAGAGCAGCGAGAAGGAACCAAGAAGGTGATGAGATGAAAGCCTCAGTGGTTTGTCAAGGTTGAAGGTTTCGAAACTAGAACTCATGAGAGTTTTGAAACCAAACGATCTAAAGAAAAGCTCCAAGGCGCAAAAATTCGAAAGAAGTTCAACACCTATAAAGAAACCCACGCAGGGTAAAATGCGATGTTGGACAAGGCCAACACGTACAAAACAAGATGGCGTCTGCTATTTCTCGGGGCCTTCAATAAAAAGCCATCAAGGGTATCCAAACTTTTTCCACTTGAAGAAATAGTTAAATCGATCATGGCCTCCACTAGCGGAAATGACCTACTTGCAATAAGACGATTACTATGGACCCTTACGATGACAAAAGAAAGGTCATGAGAAATGTATCCATATCTCGCATTCAGAGACGACGGCTACCTCGGAAGCAAGTTCAGATTCCCATAATCTAAAGCTAAGGCTAAGGCAAAGAGTGGGTCAAAGGAGTAGAAGTCAAGGCATATGTGATTAAAGGCCATGGTGACAAGTTTTGATAAATGAAAGGCGAAGAAATCCATGGATTTTATTACATCATCATAAGATTGTTTACAAAGAAACGATGGCTAGCTAAATACTACAAAGCGCCTTACTAGAAGAAAGGAAGCTGTTACATGTGATCTCATCAATAAATCTCCAATGACTAAGATACGGTGAGAACCCATGCCACATCCTAGAACCCGAATGACCTGAAGCCAAAGGCATGACCAACTTCTGCTAAGTATAAGGATGCCTGCAATGCCTTGGTCCCAGAATACCTATCTACAAAGGAGGTAACTACATCATGGAGTCACACCAAGTATCCCCATGATAAATAAGATCGGACCATATTATAAAGCAACTAGGCCAAGGGTCGTAGAGGGGAGCCAAAGGCGATGAATCACCCACAACCTGGAGAAGACTCGACTCCTTCTATTGCCATGGGGTCAAAAGACCCCGAAAAGTCCAAGGGGACCCAAGCCCGTCTACCTATTATGATCAGGCCACCGTACTAAGGGTTCCATCGTCTTCCAACCATGGTTCATAATGCTGATGTGGCTCACCTTTGACTTGGAGATCCAACTTTGATCCGTCAATCCCTGTCATGGATAGCCTTAGTGAAGCTAATCTTAAGGGAAGCACCAAGGATGCCTAGTCCGAGACGAAGAGATCAGCAAGGTGGAACTCCATTCGAATGGCCATGGCAGCAGCCAAAGCAATGAACCACAACCGTTGCCTTGTTCGATGAAAGATCTAGAAGGTTTTCAATCCATAACCACAGACGATGCACACCTTCAGTTAAGATCTAAAACGGTATCGAGAGATCAACGTGAAGCGTTGGCCCTGGTTCCTTGTCTTGACAAGGTCTCCACCCTTGGACCACGGAGGAAGTACGGAGGCAATCCTCAGGACCGAGGAAGCCCAAGAATCTCTTAAGCGATTTTGAAGTCGATCATTTGATGATCTCATCTTGAACCTGCAAACCAGAAAGAAGAACAATGTAGTTATGTATATGCAGATGGATGACGAGACGCTAAAAACCAAAATTTAGCGATCTCAACAAGGTTTTCATAGATATCATCTGGCTGCAGCATGACGATTTGCCATGGAGATCAGAAAAGAAAAGTTACGTTAGTATTAGAAACTGAAGCAGCAGAGACAAGAACGACGGACACCATTTGAGAAATGTAGAATCGAAAGAAAAATGCTCAGAATACCACTCGGAGATCTACGGAAAAAATCATCAATGGTGAAATCCCCAAGTCAAAATCAAAGATCTACTGCCATCGACTCAGCACAACTGCTACTAAGTATAAAAGAAAGCCAGATCTATTGGAAATGCGCTAAAGACTTACCGGAAAAAGCAGAGGAAGTTATGATCTTTCAAGAGAAAACCCTAATATAACTTCGAGGTGGCAAGCGAAGAAGTAAAATGACCAAAACTCATCACTTTCCCGCCTATATATACGCCCTAGCGATTATGGGCCAAAGACAAAAAGAGAAGCCCAGATTACGCCATGGAGTTCAAGCCCAAGACTTCATCAAAAAAGATGCGGTCCACCAAGAGCTAATGAGACTCACCAAGGATGAAGCCATAGCAGCGAGAACCATGGCGGGAGCTTTTTCTTATTTTTATTAATGTCGATCCCAGCACTTAGGTATGAACCGAAATCTCTTAAGACAGGATATACTCTTCAAATTCTACATGTGGAAAATGAAGAATGGGGGGCAACTGTTGCGGGTAAATTTATTCCTTTAGAGTCCGGTCATAGCCTAGACCAACGTGACATAGATAAACCCTCTGGTTGTAGGTGATAAACAAGTCATAGCCCAGGACACCATCGCCAAGCCGAGGTCTTAGCTTAGGTAGGGCGGATATCCCCTAAGTCGGTCTAAGATCTTAAGAGATAAGGACAAAACCTTGATTTAATCTAGGGAAATATTCATTTTGTATGGTAAGCTCGAATATAGGAGTTATCCATAAGATAAATGGAAACCCTAACTCGAAAAGTTATAAATACAAAGGGAAGAACCCTAGTTTAGGGACCCCAATCTAATCCGAGACTTTGAAACACACATTTATTGTACTAGATTTTCTTAAGATCAATAAAAGAAATCGTTTACATAATACTTTGTCTCTTTTCGCTCATCTTCTTCATCTTTGATCTCTCCCTCAGAAACCCTAAACCCATTGATAACATTTTCTTGTTTTTCTCCATCGAAACGTCCAAAAAACTCCCCAAACAATAGTGGTGGGTAAAAAATATAGTTTTTTTTAGAGACAATTACGTTAATAAAAAATAATTACAATTAAGAAGTTTATATGGAAAAACCATGTTTAATATGGTCTTTATATTATATATTTTATTAAAATTGTTTGGAGGTTTTTTGTTGATTCTCGATGGATAAGTACAAGAAGAAAGAGGGATCGAGGGTTTGGGAGAGATGAGTCGAATAGTTGTAAAATGATTCTTCTTTATTTGTGAATAAGAGATCGGTTGAAATATGGTGTGTTTTTCAAAGGTTTCGGATCTTTGAACTAGGGTTCTTCCCATTGCTTTTGTAGTTTTCAAATAAGAGTATTTCCATATTTCTTTATGGATAACTTCTCTATTCGAGTCTATCTTCAATAAGGAATATTCCCTAATTCGATAAGGTATTTGTCTTTATTTCTTAAGATTTAAATAGACTAAGGGGAATATCTGGCCTACCTCGGCTATGGCCTCGGCTTGGCAGTGTGTCCTTGGCTATGACCTTCGTTTACACATTCAACTAAGGAGTTTGTTGATGTCTCCTTTGTATAGCTATGGCCGGAAGCTAAATGGGCCACAATTACCCCCAACAGTTGCCCCCTACTCTTTATTTTCCAAGTGTGGAATTTGAAGAGTAGATCCTTTCTTAAGAGATTTCGGCTCATACGTTAATTTAGGATGGACTTTGTAGAAAATATGAAAAATAAGAGCATAACATCATCCATGGCTCTCGTTGGCATCGCCAGTTCTCGTTTTTATGCCTTCATCCTTGGTGAGTCTCATTAGCGTTAGGGGGCCACATCTTTTAGATGAACTCTTGGGCTAGAACTTCATGGCATGACTTGGGCTTCTTTTTTCTTCGGCCCATTATAACTAGTGTTAAATAGGCGGGAAAGTGTGGAGTCTTGGTCATTTCAATCTTTTCACCTGCCTTCTCACAGCCATACTAGGGTTTTCTCTCAAGAAACCAATACATTCTCTGCTTTTTCTGGTGAGCCCTTTGTATGTTTCTGGTAGATCTTTCTTTCTTTTTGTCCTTAGTAGTGATTGCATTGATGCAATGGTAGTAGATCTTGATTTTGACTTAGGGTTTAACCGTTGATGGTCTTTTCTGAGGATTTTGGTTCTAATCATTTCTCTTTCAATCTAAAGATCTCTAACTGTTCCCATCGTTCTTGTCTTCATAGATTCAACTTCTTGCAATAAGGTAGCATTTTCATGATCCTTGTAGTGAATCATTGCACTTTAGACATCTAATCTTTTGACAAAATCAGAGAGATCGCTAGAGTATGACTTTAATGTCCCATCATTCGTGTTTATGGACATTCGTCTTGACTGTCTTTCCTTCTGGCTAGCAGGTCTGAGATGAAATCACCAGAGGATTGGCTTCAGAATCGCTTAGGAGTCTTTTGGAATTCTCCAAATTTCAGGGTCACTTTGGGCTTCTCTTCGACATCCGAGGGTAGAGATCTCGCCAAGATAAGGACTCAATGCCATCATCTCATACTAGCCTCTTTGTGGTGCTTCAAAGTTGATATAAAGGTGCACATCACCTACAATGACGGGGTGACAGCCTTTGGGATCTACCATCGAGCTATGCAGCAATGGTGAGCTATCGCCTTGGCTACTGTCATGGCTAACTGAATGAAATTCCACCTTGGATATCTCCTCCTCTCGTACTGGGCATCCTTGGTGTTTGGGGTTTTTTGGTGATTCTTCAATGGAAAAGAACAAGAACAAAGGAGATCAAAAGGTTTTGGAGAGATGAGTTGAATAAATGTAAAACGATTCTTTTTTATTTATCAATAAGAGAACGATTACAATATGGTGTGTTTCTCAAAGGTTTCAAATCCTTGAACTAGGGTTCTTCCATTTGTATTTATAGTTTTCGAATAAGATTATTTCCATATTTCTTTATGGATAACTTCTATATTGGAGTCTATCTATACAATAAGGAATAATTCCCTAATTCAATAAGGTAGTTTTTCTTATCTCCTCAGATTTAAATCGGCTAAGGGGGATATTTGCCCTACCTCGGCTATGGCCTCGTCTCGGCGGTGTGTCCTTGGCTATGGTCTTGGTTTACACATTCAACTAGAGAGTTTCTTTTTGTTTCCTTGGTCTAGTTATGGCCAGACACTAAGGGAATAAAATTACCCCCAAAATTTGCCCCCCACTCTCCATTTCCCACGTGTGAAATTTGAAGAGTAGATCCTTTCTTAAGAGATTTCGGTTCATACCTTAGTTGAGGACAGACTTTGTAAAAAATGAAAGTAAGAGCATAGCTTCAGCCATGGCTCTTGTTGGCGTCGACAATTTTCGTTGATATGGATTCATCCTTGGTGAGTCTCATTAGCACTAGTGGACCGCATCTTTTTAGATGAACTCTTAGGCTTGAACTTCGTGTCATATTTTGGGCTTCTTTTTTCTGTGGCCCATTATCACTAAGGTTAAATAGGCGGGAAAGTGGAGAATCTTGGTCATTTCCATATTTTTGCCTGCCTTCTCACTATCAGATTAGCGTTTTCTCTCAAGAAACCACCACATTCTCTGCTTTTTTTGGTAAGACCTTGGCATGTTTCTGGTAGATCTTCCTTTATTTTATTCTTATTAGCGATCAGGTTGATGCGATGGTAGAAGATGATCGATTTTGACTTAAGGTTTCACCTTCGATGGTCTTTTCTGAGGATTTTTGAGCAAGTTCTAACCATTTCTCTTCCGATCTGCAAATGTCTAACGGTTCCCCTTGTTCGTGTCTTCATCTCCTCAACTCCTTCTACTAAGGTGACGTTTTCATGATCCTTCTCTCGTAGAGCTTCGTTTAAGGTTTCGGTTGAGCTTCTTTAAAAAGACGCAACCTTTTTAGAATGCCTTCAAAGTTTTTGATTGATCCCAACCCGCCATCAGTCCTTGACTAGTAGTCGTCAGACGAAGCACGAGTTCTCTTTGACCTTCCGCCGAGCCTTCCACTCAGATGTACTGATGTTAACCGAAGGGCGTCTAACTGTGGTCCCTCAGATTTTTCCATCTACGAAGTGTATTTAGAGGATGGCTTCTGGAGATCACTGCCTCCACTAGTGGTGGCGATGGCTAATAGGTTTAGGATTTTTCCTAGCCAATTTTCTCCCCCAGCCTTCTGTGTTCTGATGTCTATCCACGCCTTGTTGGAGTTAACCTCTATTCTGGTGGGAGTAGATGAGGTTCTTTGCGCCTACTACTTCTTCTACTACCAGATTGAACCTTTAATGTATCATCTTCACACCAGGGCAGGTAACGAAGCCTTGGTGAATGACAGGGCTCACCATGTACGGAAGACCAAAGATGAGGCCTTTAGAAATCACTACTAACTTCTCTCGTTGGAAGACAGTCCAGGGTTTTTAACTCGTTGGGAACACAAAGGTCTTTAGGCTTGGTTTTGTTAAATATTCCTTGACCTTTCTAACACCTTACTTTGTGCTTGTTTCGTTGTTATGCATAGGTCAAGACACAACCACTAGAGTCGGGTATACCAGGGGTGGAGGCAATTCTAAGACTTCCCAAGAGCCATAGGGCAATAGACTTCCTTCTTCGTGAACACAGTTTAGGATAAACCTCTATCTTTGGTAAGCCTTCAATGATTCACTCCTAGGCATTTTGGCAGGTTGCCCCTCTCACTACTCTCCTTTACCCGTTTCAGGGACAGACATGAGCAAAAGAACAAGAAACGTGGTCTCCGCAGCTCTCAAAAAGTATATAGAGGGTAGTGCTAAATTGGTGGACATTGAATCCATCTCTAATGAAGTCCCTGCCAAGGAGAGCAAGACCTCAATAAAGAAGAGAGTTGGATCTCAATCCGCCTCCCCTGCCATCAAGAAATCTCGTTCTGTCAAGGAGGTTTCTTCGACTCCAGTTTCCAGTAAGACTCCTGCTTCTCAGGAAGATGCCTTTGTTGACTACCTCTTAGCTAGTGGTGTGGGTTATTTACTGGACAAGCAGGCTTTTTCAGATGAGGACCTTTTCTCCAGGGCTCTTGGAGTAAGTATTTGATCAACTTCCCTCTGAAGCTTTGGGTGGCAGCATACTTCAATTTTCTTTGTAGGTTCTCATTGCCACTTATATTAAGCATGAGGACGTATGGCTCTGGAGGAGGTTGTGCGCAAGGTTCAACGAGCTAGTGAGGATGCCTTGGCAGAACTCACAATCGAGAAGAAATTGTGTAGAGTTCTACAGAAGGAATCGGAGGCTAGGGGTCGTGAAGTCAAGGAGCTCAAGGAGGCGCTGATGAAGGCTCAAGGAGAGGCAAATAATCTTGCTACCCAGGTGGAGGCTAAAACCATGGAGGCAGACAGGGCTATAGCCAAGGTGGAGATGTCCGAAGGCATTGCGGATGTGAGAGCCAAATTGGAGATGGCTAAGGACTTCTTGACTAGGGCGCACAAAGATTGGCCTTTGGCCAATTTTGAATTTGAGGTCCAAGAAGTGCACCACCTGGAGGCCTCAGTTTGCGGAAGTGACACTGGTATCCCTCCTCCAGCGAACNNNNGAGATGAAGGAAGAAGAAGGTGCCGTTGAGGCGTAAAATCATTTTTTAAATTTGATATGTAGGCTTTGTCTCCGGCCAACGCCATTTTCCAGCTTGTAAGGGCCCCTTCATGGGAATTGACTCTTTTATGCCTTCGTGCCTATAAAGTTGTTTTGGAACCGAAAGGCCTTTAAAACTTTATGGGTCTTTGAGACCCAAAATTTTAACATCGGTAGGCCCCTAGGGCTTTTATTCCATTTTCTGTTTGGCTTCTTCTTATTGCTTTCACTCTTGCGATCTTTTATCATTCGATCATCTTATTGGCTATTGCTTTGGTAGACATACTCAGACGCCAAATCAATATCAAGATCTTCGTGAATTACAATATCTACCTTTGTAACAAATAGGTTTGCAATGAATTGTCTCCTAACTTGTTTTTTAAGATGCAGACTATGGATTTCGAGTCCATCTTTTAGATGTCCGACCCTATCTAGCCCATGGCAGGTTTTAGGTCCTCGTGTTCTCTTCTGAGTTTTAGGTCTTCCTTGCTCAATGGGTGTGACAATCATATTTTGGGGGCTTGTGGCCTTGGAAGGTTGAAGCACTCTCAGTTGTTGAGTCTGGACGCGCTGTTAGGGCCCAAAGATCCATAGTTTCGGAAGATCCAAGATTTTTCGTCATTGAATCCATCTTCATGGGGCACATAGCCCTAGTGGATTGTGGTCTCTGGGGCACACAACCCTTAGAGAACAAGGGGTTCGTGGTTGTCATAACCAAGTCTTGTTGTTGGGAATATAGCCCTGGCAAACCATGGGTTCATATCTGTTAGACTATGAAAGTCTAGTACTGTTAGACAAGGCCTTGCAAATCTTACACTTTAGTCGCGAATTCATAAGCGCTTAATTGTCAAGCTTTTGCTCGATTTGGTCATGTTTTATTACATAGATCACTTGGACTATTGGTCCATGGGCATAAAGCCTTTAGTGGCCACAAGGCCTTAGTAGACATAATGCCTTAGTGGGCACAAGGCCTTAGTGGGCATAAGGCCTAAGTGGGCATAAACTCTTAGTGAGCACAAGGCCTTAGTGAGTTACGTGAACTCGGTGGGCACTAGGCCTCTGGGCACACCTACCTGTTTGGATATTTAGTCCTTGGGCACGTAGCCTTTTTGACACTTTGTGTCTGAGTTTTTGCTAGCTTTTTTTGTGAGCGACCGATTTTAAATTTTTATATGAGCCACGTACTAGGATAGACAGAGGTGCACATGTTCCATTAGTTTTGCTAACTCATAATTTTGATACATTTCATCTGCCACCATTAGGAGCATGTCCGCATTTCGCCATGGCGTTTAGGCCTTGGCTTTTAGGAGCCCGTCCACATTATATGGACCATAGTTAGGAGCTAGTCCGCATTGTATGGATTTTTGCCATGGTAGGAGCTTGTCCGCATTGCATGAACCATGTTTTGGAGCTTGTCCGCATTACATGAATTTTTAAATTTTGGCTTATTAGCCTTAGTGAGTCCAAGGTTGTACCATATTTCCCCCCAAAAAGGAAGTAGCAAGCACCATTGATACTTTCGGCTCTCTCTGTTTGGATTGCCAAATTATCCTTGGATATTACTAACCTAGGTTTTCGTGATCAACTTAGTCCACAACATTTAGGCTCAGTCTAGTTATTTACCGAAGCGTTTAATTTATACCTTCTTTTCTCTAAAAAGAATTGCTTAGGTAATAAATCGCTCTTTCACTGAAAATCAAATTTTATTCTAGACTTGCCCTTGCATCATGGACGGTAAAAAATGGAAAAATCAAAATTTATAAAATCAAAATCCCCCTAGCAAGGGCCTGACAATTTTTCCGGCGCCATTTTCTAGGGGTTGTTTACCTCGATCGTTCTCCGTGCTCCAACTAGGTTGGTCTCTTGCCTATGGCCTTGGCCCCCTGTCCAGTATGCGACATTGTTCTTCGAGGGCTGTTTCTTTATGCAATGGCTCGACAGAGGTTTCCATCGTAGCGGCCATTAAGCGGGGCTTCGAAGTGATAACTTTGAGGGTCGTGTGGTAGCATGAGCGAGCCCATTCCTGATCTCCTCTAATCTCTGTAATTCCCCCCAAGATGTTTGGAACTTTAAGGATTAGTGCAGCGTCGATGGAATGACCTTCATATCATGTATCCATGGCCTCCCCATGATTGCGTTGTACGCCGAAGGGCAATCTATAATGAAGAACTTGGTCCTTTGGTTGGTACCCCGGTGTAGACAGGTAGAGTTATCTCTCCAACGGTTTGGTTCACTTCACCACTGAAGCTGATTAGAGAATATGACTTTCTGGTGATCTCCTCTTCGTCTTGTCCAAAGCCTTCGAAGGCGTTGGTGAAGATTATATTAGTTGAGCTGCCATTCTCAATAAGGATACTCCTCATAAGGCAGTTTGCAACTTTTAATGATATCACCAAGGCATCATGGTGCGGAGTTCTCACTTCTTCTTCGGCGTCGGTGGCGAAGCTTATTATGTCGTCTTTGCGCTCTTTGTCAACTGCCATGGCATCTATTCCGTGGTGGGTCTTGGCAATTCGAGGGTTTCACTTGTGATGCAATACAGGATGCTCAAGACGCTGAACTAGAGCTGAGTGATAGTGAAGACGAGGAGAACATGGAAAATGGGCTGCCTAATTCGACTAAGGAGTTCGAAGAAGGATCCGATCCATTTATTTTTATCTAACGGGCCAGTTTCAAGATCCAAGACAAAGAAGCTTAAAGACGAAATTTCCTTATTGGTTTATTATGAACCAAATCAGATTGAAGATCAAGGGGCAAACCGGGAGTTAACCAAGTTTTATAATTATGCCGAATTTAGCTTGGTTTAGCCGAAATTTACAAAGGATTTTATTTAGGTTTTTAAACTAAGGATTTTATTTTAATTTGGGTCTGAAATTAAACCCAATTTTGTTAAGTTGGGCCAAAAATTCCTTTTAATTTTGGGAGAGAATTTTCGATAAACCTAGGTTAGTTTTAGGGTTTTCTTTTCCTATTTATAGCTTTCTAGATTCTTTGTTTAGGGATCATCCAAGTTTTTATCAATAAAGTTTCCTTCTATGTTTTCTCTCTTTTGCAACTAAAAGTGAATCCCTGTTTTTCTTTGAACAAATCTGATTGCTGATAGAGTTAATTCTCTGAAAGCTAAATTTGTTTCTGCTTCAAATATAGAGTTAATTCTCTAGATCTGAAACATCTATCCCTTTCTTTTCCCAATCCATCGAATTCGACTTAGGTCTTTCGCAGATCCTGTTTCTAAATTCAGTTCCGTAAGGTTCTGTTTTCCTGTTTCAGAGATCTTGGGTTGCATCAAGTGGTATCAGAGCAATCTGAAACTCGAAAACTTGATCAATTCTGCGAAATTTTTTTCGATTTTGGGGTTATTTTTCGGTTTTCTTATCTTAATTTCTTTTAAATTCTGCAAGGTTTTCTTAGATACATAGTTAGCTTTCCTTAGGTTTTGTTACAAAAAAAAAAAAATACCGTCGGTTTTATAAAATAAAAAAACGAAAACCAAACAAAAGCTGAAGAGAAATCCAGCTAAAGAAACTTCTGGAAAAGCTTTAAAAATCTGAAAAAGCTGAAGAGAAATCCAGCTTCTTGTGGTAAAGGGGTTGCAGCTGTAACTTCCGCTACAAGTTTCAAACTCTGCAGAAACAACCTCTTCTCTATCTATCTTCTGTTTTCAGGGATTTTTGGAGATTTGATTTCTTCGGTTTGATTGGAATTTTTTTTAGCAGAGCTTAGGATTCACTACAGATTTCGAAAATTTCCTTCAAAAAACTCGAAATTTTTTTTTTGAGTTTAATTATAAGAATTTTTCGGTTTATTTTTTTTTTCTCTAACATTAACCGAATTTTTTTAATTGTTTTGCTGAGTTATTTTGCAGGTTTAGATCGAAACAATCTCATAAATCTGAGGAAAAATGCCGAAAATTTTTGGAGATTTCGGAGAAAAAAATTTCCTTTTTCTGAACTATGCCCGGACCTGATAAGGATTCCCAGAACCCTATGGATCCCTCTTTNCAGAACCCTATGGATCCCTCTTTGATTCCGCCCAATAAGCTTTGGGTTGAAGCTATTGTAGTTGAAACTCTCAAAAAGCTACAAAGAGCTAGCCTTGTTGATTCTTCTCATAGTGAACATGATTTGCAGGAAAAACTAGCTGCACAGAAAGCCAAAGAGAAGCGAGATGGCAAGAGAATCATGGGAGA
>OVAN01012008.1:0-14135 GCA_900406275.1 Anastatica hierochuntica | reverse complement strand
GGTGGCGCAGTCGGAGATTCAGGAGTTTGGCACTGACAGCATGGATGTGTTTTGCATGATTGCGAAGCCCGATGACTGACCAACTTTTGCGACAGAGCTTCAAGAGTTTGACAGAGCGAAGAGAGGCTTTCCGAATTTCAAATTATCTTTTGTTCCACGGGTGTCTAATTCAAAGGCAGATTTTTTAGCTAGGTCAGCTAGACTTTATTCTTCTATCTTTTCTTTTGTGGATTGTTCTATTCCGGTGTGGCTTGCTGCACCACCTCAAGTTTTTTGAGTAATAGAAGAGCCATTTTGTGTCAAAAAAAAAATTAAACATGTAATAGAAATTTTATTAAATGTAGCTAATGAATATGAATATCTTTAAATATGAATAAGAATAACATTGGAATATTCCAATATCCTTTTCATATAATTATTACAATATAAATATTTTTAATATAAATTTTGTTTCAAAAATAAAAATTTTTATAAAGTCATAAATTTATAATAACCTACAAAATTTATAAAAATCATTTATGTAAACTAGATAAATTTAAATTTAGTATCTGATATTTTTTTAAAAAATACTCCAACGGATTTTGTTTCACGATATTTCTGATATTACCCGAACTGAACTCATACCCAAATAGGTATTGGTGCGCAAAAAATGCGAAAATCTGAAAGTCCCAAATTTAAACTTGAACATGAGATTCGAAATAACTAGAAAGTTAAAAATTTTGAACTTGAACTCGAGCATGAAATTCAAAATAATCAAATATTCCGAATTTGATACTCGATAAATTAAACATAATCAATCATACATTGAATACATAAAAATTAAGAAAACAACTGCGCTGTTACGCGGATGAAACTCTAGTATAACGTTAATTATGCAGAATTAGATCCACAAGTTCACAAATTCACGAAAGTCAAATACTTTTTTATATGTAACGACGAGCCAATAGAATTCTTTAATTTTTTTCCTCAAGATCACAAATGTCAGGTAACTTTATACAAAAGGGAAAGAAAAAGAAGGTGATTGCCTATAAGATAAACAAGAAAAGACAAATACAGAAACCTCGTGAACTACGTAAAAAATACTTAACGGCGTTTAACCGAACCCCACGTGACTCCGTTAATGATTTTATTATCGTTGGTGAAAATAGACACTTCCTCCTTCTCAACTTAACTCTCTCTGATCTCTCTCTCTCTCTCCCTCCTCTTATCTTTCTCATTCTCTCTATTTCTCTCCAAAATCGTCTCTATGCTATGATCACAGTAGTTGCACAAACATTATGTAAGTTCTTGAATTCTCATATATGTCTAACTTTTATGCGTATCGATTGCATGATTAGGTATATGACAATGTTATACACAAACACAAACATAAAACGCTTGTATACAATGCTACACATCTTTGTTTTGGATACTTGTGGAAATAGTTTTTGCTATTGGGCTTTGAAATTTCAGTTATAATTAAGAAAATTTTAAATAAATGGTTAGTATTATTAACAGAGCTTATGATCAAAGAGTTTTGCCGGAAATGGGGAAGAAAGGGAGTGGTGGGTGGTTCTCCACGGTGAAGAAGAAAGTTTTTAAATCTTCACCTAAAGACTCAAAGCCAAAGGTAATCTCTGACTACACCATTAATTACTTATTAACATATTGCATCATTATGACATTACAAATTTATTAGGCATAACTAGGACTATAACTATAAGTGGGGTTTTATACTTATTGAGATCCTAATTTTGAAATGATATCATTACAGCCAATTTTTAACCAAAATTAAAGAGAGAATGATAGTAGTAATCAAACTCCAAATATACATAACGTTATAATTAATTGAAGGACGACTTGACTTCTAACAAAACATAACTATGACCGCATAACTATTTCTTAACTAATAAGCAATTTTGGTTTAATGTCTTTTTCCTCTTGAATTAAGCAATATTGATATTACATATGTAATGAGTGTATCTGGTGATAATTTGCTACTTTTCAACTTATTTTTATTTACTTGAAAAATTCAACTTATTACATATTTAGTTGGTATTATCTATAGAGAGATATTTATGTTATTTTATTTTGCAATATGAACATTTGTTATTCTTCTGTTTACAATATTTCAAGAGGTTTTTTAAGATAATATTTTATTTATCTTATACTGCTTCAAATGGGGAAAATAATACGATCTTTCATGTAGTAAATGTATGGCAAGTTGAGTTACAAAAATTGAATGTTATAAAGACCGTTAAATGTTAGAGAGCGTATTTATGAATTAAAAGCCGAAAAAGATTGGTCCCCTTTGTGAAAGAGAAGGACTAAGAAGGGCACTGTAATATGATTTTCATGACACCTAAAAAAATCTTTTTTTCCCTTTTCCCCAATTTCATGTGCATTGCTTTGTTCTCTCGCCATCACTCCACCCCATTTATTTCCCCACCTATAGATATGTACTTATACATTTATATCAACTTGTATCAATACACACATAGGAGTATTACATTTTGTATTTAGGATCCCAACTCTAACCTCTAGCTGATTCCTCAAAATTTACTACAGAAAGTCAGGACTAGTATTTGCCCAATTATTAATTATGGTTTAATATAGTCAGTCCTGACTAGGGGTGAACATTCGGATATTCGGGTCGGGTTCGGATCGGTTCCATTCGGATTTCGAATCTTTCAGTTCTAGGCTTTAAGACCCATTTGGGTATTTCATTTTTTCGGTTCGGATTCGGATCGGTTTCACTTCGGTTTGGGTATTTATATGAGGAACCGAAAAATACCCAAAATTTTTTTGGGTACGGTTCGAAACCGGATATTTCGGGTACTTAGGATATTTCGGATACCCAAATTACTCACTATACCCGAAACATATTAAAAAAAGTTCATTAAACACACCCTAAAAATACCTAAAAATATCTTTAAAAAATGAAATTATTGAGAAATCCTAAAAGTATAAACAAAATATTCAAATATATTTTGAAAATATTTAAAAATACTTGAAATACCTTAAAATAACAAATTTAATAAAATTTATAATTGTAATTTGGATATGTGGATATCAGGTATTTATGGGTATCCATTTGTATATCGGGTATGTTCGGGAATTGGTTCGGTTTGGATAATAGCCGTTACCCGATCGGGTAGGCCCATGGCATCCATTCATGTATTTAACTTATTTTGCTTCGGGTTCAAATCCATTTTTTCGGGTTCGTGTTCGGTTCGGTTCTTCGGTTCCGGGTATTTGCCACCCCTTGTCCTGAGTTTTAGATGACGAAAAATTGGAGGGAGAAAAATCATTTTTCATATTTACATACTCCCTCCATTTCAATATAAATGAATTTTTAAGAGTATTTTTGTTTCATTTTTCAAGATTTTATGCAAAAATTTAACGTTTGATGTTTGTAATCGTTGAAACAATATGATTTTATATTGGTTGAATTAGTTTTGGTAGTGATATTTCTATATAAAAAGATAATATTAACGATTCCTTAATCAGAATGTAAAAACCTTAAACATCAAATAGTATAAAATAGAATGAAAAATAATATTTTTTGAAAAAGAACAAAAAAAATTGAAAATAACATTCAAGTTTTGAACTCAAGACTTCATTACTGTAAGCTGACTTTGAATTTATCAACCCCAAAAGAGACGAATTGAAACTAAATACTCCCTTCGCATTTTTCAATTTTTCACACATACTAAGAAAGATTTAATGTATCATTATAAATATCTTATTTTTATAAGAAAAATATCTTCTATATTTTTGAACCAATAGGGTTAATCAAAATTTCTTGAATTTAACAATTTATTGTTGTTAACTTTTTTTAAAATACATAAAAATCAATTTTTTTTCTTCTAAAAATAAGAGTTACGAACATATACTTGATTTGCTTGGATTATGGGCGATCATATGTTTAATAAACTTGGATTGCAGTTTTTGACTAACATGCAGAATTATTATGTCACATTTTTCAAATATATGCAGCGAGAGAACAACATCAGCCACAATGACGCCAACAGGTGGCAGCAGCAACACGATACGCAAGAAGTCGTTTCTTTTGAAAATTTTCCGGCAGAAAGTTCGCCGGAGATTTCCCTTGACATCGAGAGCACAGCTTCTACTCCAACAACCACAGTGGGAGAGAGAAAACAAGCCATGGCTGTGGCTATAGCCACTGCTGCTGCTGCTGAAGCGGCCGTTGCAGCCGCACAAGCCGCCGCTAAAGTTGTTCGGCTTGCTGGCTACAATCGTAAAACGGAGGAACATAGTGCCGCCGTGCTCATCCAATCCCACTATAGGGGTTATCTGGTACTTTTTTCCACCTTTAAATTTTATTTTCATCAACAAATAAATAATTTTCAACTCTCATCACCAATAATTTTCTTGAATACGCTTTTATAACCATTATAAAAAGAAAGGTAACTTTGCAAAATATTCATGGCAATCTCATTATTTAAGTATAGAGCATTTTTTTTTCTTGTAATTTGTCTTTTTTGCTTCTATTCCCCACAAAATTTCAAATAATTCTACTAGTATATATATATATATATACGGAAAAGTATAATTTTTCTTATCTAACGTATTTTGAATTTTCCGAAACGGATATATATATTTTGCAAATACACGGAAAATGTTGTAACGTGTAAGGAATTGTATACTATTTAAATAGTCAGTCTATTTTTATTTAGTACGTCTATTAATTACAAAAATTTAACTTTCATATAAGCTAAAACCGATTAGTTAAAAACTGAGTTGCTACTATATAACGGAATGATTATGAAAATTAAACTAATCCCACAATTTCTAAACCATATGGTCAGCTAAAATGGTAAAAAATGATTCAACTAAAACAATAAATAGAATTACTATTTGAAATAGTATAAACAATACGGCAATAGACTGTCTATTTAAATAGACTTTCTATTTTCGCGCGTCTATTAATTTTACAAAGAACCAAACACCAAGGGGGGAACAATGTGATTGAGTTTCACTGTTTTATTTGGTAATATTACAAGTATCACAGAACAAAGTTTTGAGAATGAGCGATCTAAAAAGAATTGAAAGAAGAGAAAACTATGTTAATCACTAAATAGAACGTTTATTTGTTGAAACATGTCTATCAATTGAAAATGACAAAATCGTCACAACAATATGGAAACAGTGAGCTTTTTTTTGTAAGTGCTATAAACTTAATTAATGTGAATCAACCAAATTTCTCTTAAAAACGTGACAATTTTAGACATTCGGCATGGTATCCAACATTTTAGATATTTCCATTTAAAAATAATCTTCTTATATATTTTTTGAGAGGTGAATTTGGCTTACATTCAAAGTTGAAGTGGTTGATTACAAAACTACCCTTATGAATTGATTGTTAAAATGAACATTTTTAAAAGAAAATTGAAATAGTTCAAAAAAGGAAATACACATATTTTAGAAAGGAAATCACATTTGTATATAAATGTGTAATTGTTAATATTTGATATTTGTTTGTGTTACACATATTAAATTGAATGAATATCTATCTTAACATTTTTATGCACATATAAAAAGGTGCGATGATAAATTTGAAAAAAAATCATATAATTACATTTTTTAAAGAATTTAACAAAAAATAACAAATCTAATTAGATATGAACTAACACCAATATTATTGTGTTAAAAATGGTTTAGGATTAATATTATTAGTATCATCTTTTATAGCGGGGTCGAGTGTCAAAACTGCAAAATGTTTCATTCGTATAGATCAAAATATACTATCCAATTTTAATCTACATATAAGAAGTATGTCCATTTAAAAATAATACATCTAAAATTTAGAAAATCAAGATTTAGAAAATATTATATAAATGTTTATATTTACCATGCATCATAAATTTAGAACAATAAACACATGCTATGCCTGAATTATTTATAAAATATATATATATATATATATATATATATACACACGCGTACGATACAGACAAACCAACTAGTTTTCAGTAAAAGAACCCACATTAACAAAAAAAATCTATTGTGTCATATTTAAGCCCCCACTTCTTATTCTTTTTTAAAATCTTGTATTTTTTTTGTTAAAGTTAAAAACTTGTAGTTGTAATTTAAACTAATAATAAAATCAGAAATCTTATGAATCAATTCGGTTTATCCAAGATTATGACAGGTTTTATGGCTAACTAGTTCGGTCTCTATTGTAGGCGAGACGAGCACTTCGAGCTTTGAAAGGACTTGTTAGGCTACAAGCATTGGTCCGTGGCAATCACGTACGAAAACAAGCGCAAATGACTATGAAATGTATGCAAGCTCTGGTTCGTGTCCAAGGCCGAGTCAGAGCCAGAAGGCTCCAAGTGGCTCATGACCGGTTTAAGAAACAGTTTGAGGAAGAAGAGAGCCGGTCCGGGATGAAAACATCGAACAATGGTACATGTTGGTATGATTCTAGTACAAATTAAACATTTACGATGGCGAACATAACATTATTTTGTGTTTTGTAGGGTTTGCGAATCTCCAAACAGAACGAGAGAGCCCGACGAAATTGCATGAAGTGAACCGAACCAGCCTGTACCAAACTCCATCGAAGGTAATGTGGAAACAACCTTACTCTTACATATGATGCTCTACAATATTATTATTCGTAGAAGTAATTTACAATATTGGAATATTATTATTTAATTGTATTTCGACAATGCAGGAAAAAGAAAAAAGTGAAGGAATTATGAAAAGAGAGAGGGCTCTTGCTTATGCATACACCTACCAGGTTTGGTCACCTTCCTAAATATAAGTTATCAATTTTTTTGATGAAATTGATTTTGGAAAATATTGTTCTGTATATTTAAATAGGATATAAAACATTATGAAATTTACATAAGTCCGTAACATGATTTTCCTTGTGACTTTGTTTTTTATATTGAAGCGGCAAATGCAACAACACAGAAATGACGACAAGGAGATTGGACTTTATGCTAATGATCCTGGTAGGACACAATTGTCTTGGAATTGGCTAGACCATTGGATGTCTTCCCAACCATACACAAGCCGTCAAACGGGTTCGGGTCTGGGTTCTGGTCCCCGATCGTACAATCCTCCTCCATATCCGTCTTTCCCCATGGCTGGGACCACCACGCCCGATGATATGTCCGAAAAGACGGTGGAAATGGACGTGACCACACCGACTAGTCTTAAGGACAAGATCATCAATATGATTGATCGAGAGTATATAGACTTAGGATCATATAGACAAGTCCATAAGCAACGAAAAAGTCCAACCCATGTACCAAGTTATATGGCGCAAACCGCATCGGCAAAGGCTAAAGTTCGGGACCAAAGCACAACCGTCAAGCTTCAAGGAACTTCCTTTATGCCGCATTGGAACTCATCCACCAAAAACGGATCGATTAATGGATCGGGTTACGATTCGTCAAGTTCGGGTGGAGTAGTAGCAACGGGTTATCCTGGTCCAAGAAGCCCTAACCCAAAAAACGATATCATGCGTAAGCCGGTTAGTCCTAGTCAAAGTCCTACCGGGTTTGGGAAGAGAGGTTGGAGGCATGATCATTAGAAGAAGTGTCTTTTTTTCCTTGAAGAAAAACTTAATGCATGTGTGTGGTTGGTTAATTTACCTTGTATCCAATATATTTCTTTGTTACGTATTTGTAAATGATATTAATAAATGAACATGACTTTTCCCGAGTTTTTTTTATGCCATGAGCATGTTAGAAAGAATATTGGCAAATCTACTTTGACTTATCACAAAAAACCTCCAAACTTGAATTTTCTAGCACTTTAACTCCAAAATAATGGTGGTGCGGCTCAAGGAATGCCTCGAAACTATTATTTCTCCAACGCAAGGTGCGTTTGTACCAGGTCGAAGCATTATGGATAATACTCTTATTGGCCATGAGCTTCTACATGCGTTAAAATCGAAACAGGATGTATCGGAAAAATACATCGCGGTGAAGACCGACATAAGCAAAGCTTATGATCATGTTGAGTGGATCTTTTTGGAGAAAGTTATGAAGAAATTGGGCTTCTCAGAAGAGTGGATTCGACTAACTATGGCTTGTGTATCCTCTGTCTCTTTCTCTATCATGATGAATGATGGTGTATATGGAAATTTTAAACCAAATCGTGATCTTCGGCAGGGAGACCCGTTGTCACCATACTTGTTCCTTATATGTGTCGAATCCTTAAGCCAAATGCTCAAATCAGCCGAGGATACAAATCAACTAGAGGGCATCCAAATCTCGCGACATGGACCCAAGATCTCACACCTCCTTTTCGCTGACGATTCCTTATTCTTTTGTCGAGCCACTGCCGAACATTGTGCATGTCTAGCTAAGGTGTTACGTGATTATGAAGTGGTCTCAGGCCAGCAGATTAATATAGCTAAATCATCGATCGTCTTTGGGAAGAGAATAACTCAAGACACAAGGGAACAAATCCATGAGATATTAGGCATTACAAAGGTTGGAGGTGATAGTAAATACTTGGGCCTGCCAGAGCAATTCGGAAGATCGAAGAAAGTTCAGTTTAGAATCATACTGGACAAAGTCAGAAAGAAACTCCAAGGGTGGTACACAAAATTACTCTCCCCAGCTGGTAAGGAAACGATGATCAAAGCTATAGCCCTTGCCCTTCCTATATTTTCAATGAACTGCTTTGCACTTCCCGTTGTCGTTGTTGACGAGATTAATAGAATGATGGCCGAATTTTGGTGGGGCAAAGTAGATGGGCATAAGAAGATGTCATGGATCTCTTGGCGACGTTTATCTATTCCAAAATCAAAAGGGGGCCTCGGGTCTAAGGATATTCGAGAGTTCAATAGAGCATTGTTAGCAAAACAGGCCTGGAGAATCATGTCACGACCAAATTCACTCTTGGCAATCCTATACAAAGAAAGGCACCATCCTTATGTCCCTTTTCTAGAAGCAGAGACACCCTCAAATGCATCTTATGGTTGGAGATCGTTACAACAAGGGAAAGAGTTACTATGCAAAGGGTTGAGAATATGCATTGGAGATGGAGAAAACACAAGTATCTGGAACAATAATTGGATGCCCATTAAACCCCGCTCTCCACCTCACAACGTACATCACCTCCCGAATATGAAAGTTTCTTCGCTAATACTTCATGGTACAAGATCCTGGAATATTCAACTTCTGAAGCAAATGTTCACCCCTGAGGATAGAGCTTTGATTTTAAAAATTAAACTGGCGCAAGTTAGTGATGCAGATACGATGGAATGACCTTACGATCAGAGCACGCAATACACGGTCAAGAGTGGTTATTGGTTTGGTTCTCACCATTGTCCTATTCAAGGGCCGATTGACCCGCCAACAGGTTCTGTTCTGCTCAAGAAAAGGGTTTGGAAGTTGAATGTTGCGCCTAAAGTTAAGCATTTCTTATGGCGTATCCTCTCACAGACTCTTCCTTGTGCTGTTAATCTCGTGCTGTGTCGGTTACATGTTGATCCGATTTGTTCAAGATGCAAGTCAGCGGAAGAAACGAGTGCTCATGTTCTTATTGAGTGTCCTTACGCACAAGCTGTATGGCGAAGTTGCCCACTACTGTCCCCTTCCTTGTGGCTAACAAATGGTACCATTGAAGAGTATATAGATCACTTGCTAATCGTAGCAGAAGATAGACGGATAGCTGTGAATGTTAGGAATGTTCCTCTATGGCTATGTTGGATGATATGGAAGACACGTAATACATTTATCTTTAATGGTACAATGGAACAACCGGATACAATCGCAAGGCGAGCTATGGATGCTTCGGTGGAATGGTCTACAACAAACATAGAAAGAGCTCTACCACATAGATCTCAGAGATTGAAAGCTTGGGAGCCACCTTATGAAGGTTGGTTAAAGTGTAATGTCGATAGTTCTTTCTTAAATGAAGAGAATATGGTTGGTGTTGGTTGGATCCTACGGAATAAGGAAGGTACAATGATACAAGCTGGCCAAACCCGTCTACCTCCAGTCAATTCTTGTCTACAAGCGGAAGCTCAAGCCCTTCTATATGTTCTACAAATGATGTGGATACAGGGTAGAAGAAAGGTATCTTTTGAAGCAGATAATATGATCCTTGTTGATACTATCAATGCATCAAAGAACCACGTCGGTATATCTTACCAACGTCGGTAAAAGACTTACGGGAATGGATATCCAAGCTACCTGAATGTGCTCTGGTATATACCAATCGCAATCGAAATGCAACTGCGGATATGCTAGCTAAACAAGCTAGACTAATGAACAATCTATGTATATTGTATGACACACCACCATTTTGGTTGGTGAACTACTTATATCAACCTTATACAATATAATGCAACGTTCAGATAAAAAAAAAAACCTTGAAAGTTTTTGACTAGCACTTTAAACCTTCAAAGTGACATTTTTATCACAAAAAACCTCCAACGGGTTTACTTGTTCTTCAAGTCAAATATATGATCGGTACTACAGGTCATATATGTATAATTTTTTTAAAAAAATAAAAAATCTAACTAATAAATAATAAAATACATTTAAAAATTGAAAAAATACGAAAAAAATTAAAAAAAGCCCTGGAAATTAAAAATTCCAAATTTAAAAAACAGAAAAATTAAAATTCAATAATAATAAAATATTTAAATATATAAGAGAAAAATAATTATAAAAAATAAAATACATAAAAAATTTCAAAAAAATGGAATAAACCATAAAAATATAAAATACTCAAAAAGTTTTAAATTTTAAACTAAAAAAGTCAGAAATTTATAATTTTTTGAAAAACTTCCAACGGGTTTTTAATTTTAAAAAAGTCAGAAATTTTAAAAACTTTTTTAGTTTAAAATTTATAATTTTTTAGTATTTTATATTTTTATGGTTTATTCCAGTTTTTTAAAATCTTTTATGTATTTTATTATTTTTACAATTATTTTTATCTTATATATTTAAATATTTTATTATTATTAAATTTTAAGTTTTCTGTTTTTTAAATTTGGAATTTTTAATTTCCAGAGTTTTTTGAATTTTTTCGTATTTTTAAATTTTTAAATGTATTTTATTATTTATTAATTAGATTTTTTATTTAAAAATACTTACACATATATGACATGTAATACCGGTCATATATTTGACTTGAAGAACAAATAAACTCTCTGGAAGTTTTTTGTGATAAAAATATCACTTTAAAGGTTTAAATTGCTAGTCAAAAACCTTCAAGGTTTAAAGCGCTAGAAAGTTTAAATTTGGAGGTTTTATATGCGATTTTCCCATTCTTTTTTCGTATATTAATCTAGAAGTTAGGGGGCACGGGAAGCGAATTTACCTCTAAGATGCCTACATTTTCAGTTTACATTCAACCATTAGTTCAGCATCACATTAGTCAATGAGTTCATATAAGCTTGGTCTAGTTAAACCGATTCACCTGGAGTAGTGTTTATATATGCCAAGAAAATATAAGCCCTTTGGAAAGAAACAATTTGGAACGTTCGAGTATGATAAGTTTTTTTTGCTAAACAGGCTCCCTTAGATGATAACAAAATTAAAATTTTTTGATGTCTTGTTTTACAAAATTACTTGAAATGGTTCAAAACAATTTATGAACATAATACACAGATTTATTTTACAAAAGTGAAAAGAGTTTTTATATTTTCATGCTCTTACTGCTTCCAATGACGTCCAAATTACAATAAAGGTATCAATGTGAAAAATAAAAACACTACTATAATTTTTTAGCCTAATATGTTAGTGGGTTGGTCGTCATCAGCACGTTACCAAATTTTTCTCCAATTCAGTTTTTCTTTTTGTGTTAAAGCATTCTATATAAAATTCAAATACTTGATACATAGGTTTTAACCTTTGTAATCACAGATAACTGATGAAAGCACAAGAAACAATTAGAGAAGTGAAGCATATTAGAAACTAAGCAGAATCTAAAATAGATGAACAAGAAAGAGAAAACTATGTGGTCACACATTAGTAACCAGGTCCATGGTCAGCTCCGCGACCTCGTCTACCTTTATCCACAAAGGTCCATTATGAATCTTTTACTTTTTGAGTGAGTTTAATGGTTTTCCACCTCGAGTCATGTGAAACGAGGCCTCATAAGAGATGACCACACTTCTATGTGTGAGGTGATCTTCCGCCTAATGCAAAGTAATATCCTCTACAAAACCTGAAAGATAATGAATGAGTGGAGAAAAATACCTCCTCTACTACTAACTTATCAGTCTGAGAAGCAATTTCATTGACTGCAGAGACAAATTCTAGAGGATCAGGTGTGGCAGTTTCTTTTGAAGATGTTTCAAAAGATTCTATCTTAAGAAACAAATCTTCTTCCTCCAAATTCCTCAATGCAACAAAGTTGTTTGTTTCATGGCTAACCACCTGATCTACAAAAAGGAATTTCTATGCTAATTTCGATATCTTCTAATCTAGTGGGAGAAGATATAGTACCTTGCTTTGAAGATTCTGATTGGCACAAAGATGTTGTAGTGAGCTGGTTAACACCAACATAATAGTCTTTTTGAGTAGATAAAGTATCTAGTTAACAAGGGTCTCTGTTATGGTTGTGTTTATTGATGTCTTAGTTGAGGACAAGGCTAAATTTGGATCAACTTTAACAATAATCCGATGGGGTTCAAATTGAGCAGAAATAAAAAGAGAACCAATAGCAAATTCAACTGATACTAAGGGATGGAAAACTTATGTCTTTGTTGAAGCATTAAACTTGTTGATGTTACCAGTAGCAGGTGCAACCTCACTTTGAGGAGGAATAGGCATATCTTTTTTTTTCTTTACTCCTAGCCATCGATTGGCTTTGTGGCTAATTCTCCACAAGTAGAGCAGCTTAACAGTAGCCAAGAATAGATATCATCAACCAAAGAGATGTTACCGACATTATCTTCAAGAGTTACACGTTGTGTAAATGGTATGTCAAGTTTCACTTAAGTGAGAATTTTAGCCTCGCCACTATAAGTGGATCTAACCAAACTTTACTAGTCAACATTGGTTCCCTAATTCCAGAGGCGATCCAATCAATACCCTCAAAAGAATAAACTGAAAGGGGATGTTCTTAAGGGTTAGCCAAATTGGATTTATCTTGATTTCTGGGAGGGTGATTGTACCTAGAGGGTTCCATTAGAAAACTAACATTAAACAATCATCCATATACCAATTTCTCCTCTACAAGACCTAATTCCGAGTTGATTCTTCCGACATTAAAATAAATAAGATGATTCACTCAGCTTCTTTGTGAAAATTCNTCCCCCCCCCCCCCCCCCCCCCCATATACAGGAAGAAACCCCATGAATCAAACCACTTGGTGGTGCATAACAGTTATGTAACTATCTAACAATGAATTCTTTATGATTCTCTAGTCCCTCTTGAAGAACGGAAGCCGTGATACATACCTTGAGCGTACAATCCTCCATGTAGACTGGAGTAGTGACCCTATGAAGGTTGCATAGAGACTGCATTCTCGCAACCCGAGGGTACTCACCGGAGAAAAATCTAAGACTATCTTGTTCGGGAGTTACCGAAGCTAATGGTAGTAACGAGTGGAGGATTTGAACGAGCTACCTTCTTGCGTGGGCCTTTAGGAAGCACATCAGTTAGTGCAGACTAATGCTCACTTGTGACAATAAAGCAGCTGTTTTGTATTCCAACAACAATAAGAGTTCGGTAAAGTTTAAGCATGTAGACATTAAATACCGAGTAGTGAAGGAAAGGGTACAAAGCAAAAAGACTTCTATAAAACATTTAGAAACAAACTCTATGATAGTTGATCCTCTTAAAAAAAATATTGTGCCAAGGGTCTTTGACGAGCATACTGCTCAAATGGACATTTCGATGTTTAATGATCATTAGTTTAGTGGGAGTATGTCATTTGTTTTTTTATGTTTGTTTTGGTTTTTATGCATATTTTTCTGATCAGAAATAAAGTTTAAAGTAAAGTCTTTGGTTTACACTTCATACAATAAAGTTAAAGGATCTCAATAAAGTATGACCAGTAGAAAATTGACATGTACTGGCCACATTTCATGTGATTTTCAAGCTACACTTTTCATAATTGATTAATGTCATTTGACTGTATTAATGTGAATGATCCACTACAAGAAAACACGCAATTTGCGAGGAAGGTTTTACTCGCAAATC
>OVAN01012007.1:0-14136 GCA_900406275.1 Anastatica hierochuntica | reverse complement strand
ATCAAACTACTTTCTTTGTTATGGCAATGGTTACTACTATTGTTGATGTCTTTCTTCCATAATGATTTTGTTGTTTTTTTATCTCATATTCAACTATGAGTGTTGAACGCGTTTCAGTAGCGAAACAATACGGTTTGTTAAATATGTCACCACTCAAGACAATTTTTGTCGTCGGTGTTTTATAAAAGTATAAAAGTAAAAAATGTGAAAAATAGCTTTTGCTATAAACCACATAGTGTGTTCTGTATGCACCCATTTTTTCGTGGTTTATTATTATCTTTTATTTATTCTAAAGTTATATTAAATAACTAATCAAGTAACCCTCTTTTAAATTTACGTATTTTATCCAAAAAAAAATATTTCAAAACTTTTAAATGTTAAAATAAGCGTTCGATATTTAATATTTTTTATTTTGTACTACATGTGTGATTGTTACCATTTAAATATCATCCCGCACTATATACTTCGTACAAAACACACCAACCCGCATTGTACATTTTTTATGTATAAACCACACTCAAATGTCCCGCACCATTTACATTTTTCATCCCGCACTATATATCCCGCTGTTACCATTCGAAGCCTCAGAAACTTTTCATGCCCGCACAGAGTGCATGCCGATTAACTAGTATTATATAAATATAGATATATATGTAGGTATGTATATAAATATATATATATATATATATATACACCTATTGCACATATACCATCTAATCTGAAATTCGTTTTTGGTAAATCTAATTCATAATTAATACAGCTTGCGCATTTCATGGATCTGTATTAACTAATTTAGCTTCCGGATTTAGACCATTAATTTGGAAATTTTGAGATCTTTGATACACTTGGTGAACTGGTGCCAGGTCCGCAAAAAACAAAACAAAAGTAAAATTAAGCAGTTTAAAGATATATACTGTTTGGTCATTGGTGCTACTGCTAGTCTGGGCAACGAGTCATGATAATTTTGAGAGCTATTCCATGACGTACAACTTAATCATGTGTATGAAGCATATAATATAATAAATGTTTCGTTAAAAGAGAATATATAAGTAGGGGTCAACTTACAATTTAAAGCATTGACCAAACAGTTCAGTGAAGGGATAAGTAACTAGTTCTAGGTCTTTTTTTTCAGTAATTTGACTTTTTTGTTTTTACCCTTCATAAAATTTCAAATGGCTCTACAAGTTTATTCATATACCGAAACGAAATTGTAAATACACGAAAAAATAGATTTTTTCCCTTTCCAACGTATTTCGAAATTTTCGAAACTGATATATATTCGGAAAACGGTGTAAACGCGTAAGAAATTGTATACTATTTAAATAGACACTCTATTTTTATAGTATGTCTACTTATCACGAAATTTAACTTTAATATAAGTGAAAACAAATTAATTTAAAATTGGAAGTTGCTATTATATGAGGGGATTAATGTGAAAACTAAACTAATCCCACAACTTCTAAACCATATTATCAACTACAAAGGTGAAAATATGTTCCGACCAAAACAATAAATAGAATTACTATTTGAGATAGTATAAACAATATGTCAATTGATTACATTTCGATAAACTGTCTATTTCTGCGCGTCTATTAATTTCACAAATAACCAAACATCAAAGGGAGCAATGTGATTGGGGTCACGGTTTTATTTGGTAATGTTAAAAGTATCATATCTCAAAGTTTTCAGAAGGATCGATCTAAAAAAATTGAAAGAAAGAGAAAACTACGTTAAGTAACAAATAGATCGTCTATCTGTTGTAACATGTCTATGAACTGAAGAGGGCAAAATCGTCTTAAAAAATTGTGAACAGTGAAATTTTTTTCCGGAGTGCCACAAACTTAATTAATGGATCTGCCATAGTCTTGTCACCAAATTATCCTCGGTATAATATGAAATATGCCTGAAGGTTTAACGTACAAGAACCTAACTCGTTTTGTTTAAAATATACAAAAAATAAAAGAAAAAACTTATTAACAAAAAAATAAATAAAAGGAAAAATTGCACACAATATGATATACGAGTGAAAATAAAAAAATATAAGTAAAGACTTTGACCTATAAAAAATAAGAAAGACATATTAGGATCGTCTATCAAATTTGACCACATATAACCTCAACTTACTTTCAATGAGTTAGTGATCATTTATCTATTCAACGACCAGGTCCGGCCAAACTAAGACAGGTAGAGGGGCGATGTTTCATGGGTCCATTAAAAAATAAAAAACTTTTTTTTTTTGATAAAGAATTATAAAAAACATTGTTAAGAAAAGAGAGCCTAAAACTTTTTTTTCTGTGTGTTTTTGGGTCGAAGTATATTTTTGATATTCTAGTGTTTCAAGATTTTTTTTTGTCATGAACCTAATTATTTTTTAGCCTTAGGGACTAAAAGATCTTTGGATTAGTCTTGTCAACGAGTTGATCTTATATGTGGTTAAATTTATGTTTTAAAAGACAGTAAGATATCATAAGGTTATTAATAGGTTTGATTGTTACTTTAATTTATTACTGTTTTTACTAATTTTTAACTAAGTTTTTTTTTGTCGTCTGTAGACTAATGACAAGTAGTTCCTCTCACTAGAGGCAAGTGCATGGTTCAAACTCTAGTTCTGTGAGATGGCAGCAGACGTGGTGCAACCACTAGACCACTTGTTCTTAGCAATTTTTGACTAAGTTTTCAATGAGGTTTTAAGACTTTTCAAAGTCATTTATATTTTTTGGTCAAACTTATAATAGTTTATTAAGCTTCCTATAAAGGAGCTGAGGGATTATACAATGCCTTCTTTGACAAAGAATCAGCTTGAAATTTGTCATTTCTAGGCAAATAATGAAAGAAAATATATCTAAAAGCAATAGAGAGATCATAAATATCATAGAGAATAGTTTGTATATCATTCTCCCAGCTCTTTCCTTGAATGACATTGATCAAAACTTGGAAATTAGAAAAAAACTTGTAGATCAAGAAATCTTTTAGATCGAGCTTAATTCATCGCTGCGAATAGATCACTTGTCTCCGCCATTAAAGTGGAACTAATGTCATTCTTTGAATCACAAAACTCAACAAGTAACTCACTAGAAGAGGAGTAAATTACACAACTCATACCACAACGTGAAGAAGAGTTTACTAAGCGTCATCCACATAGCAGCGATGCATTAGTGCGGACAATGGAAGAGGAAAACCTTGAAACTTGTGGTACTAAAGTGTGAGGCTTAAACAAAGCTTCTTTAGCGCGTTGCTACTCCTTTGCGCCGCAAATTGCTTGGGTGATAAATATCAGTTTCTAACATCACCTCTTGAGAGAAAGAAAGTTTGTTTCGTAACACCCATAGGAACCAACAAATCCAAGAATGAAGATGAGTTATATGTATACCCGAAGATGGTAGAGATGAAACCATGGAAGCTTGTTGGAGAAACATTTGGATCGAAGGGAACTGAGAGAACACCAGAAGGTCAAGCGGGGCTAGTTCCAAAACATGTTGAGCAAAAAGACATTGAAGGAGAACATGATCTTCAGTTTCCGTAGCTCCACACCTAAGATAGCTTGCGTCCTGAGTAATGTGCCAGCGAAGAAGTTGTGCTTTGACAGACACGACGACAACTAAAGATTTCCAAAGCAGCAAGTGGATTTTAGGAACAGTTTTGAGTTTCCAAATGTCCCTTTGCCAATCAAAATATTGAATTCTCTCTGTTGATGAAGACTCCAATAGGAGTTGATAACCAGACTTGGCGGAATAGCAACCATTTTTCACCGGAAGCCACACTTGTCGGTCTTGAGCAA
This sequence comes from Anastatica hierochuntica, assembly GCA_900406275.1. Lineage (NCBI taxonomy): Eukaryota > Viridiplantae > Streptophyta > Magnoliopsida > Brassicales > Brassicaceae > Anastatica > Anastatica hierochuntica. The sequence goes on along the minus strand of OVAN01012007.1, from coordinate 10,358 downwards.
TGATGGAGCTAAGTGGAAGCTTCCACCTGCGATCTTCCCAAGAAGGTAAGATCTCTCTTATCAACTGAAGGTTCCATTGACGAGAATCAGCATGAATAAGATCTGAGACTTTATGCTACTCAGATGAGCTGGCAGCCGACCGATAGGGCGTAAAGGAGTCGTTGGAGACAGCTAGTTGTCATCCCATATGCTTATCAAAGATCCATCACCAACAATCCAACCGAGACCTTTTTGAAGAAATTATCTTCCTTTTATCACACTACACCATCCATGAGATGGGTTTAAAGGTAGCTTACACTCCATGAACGAGGAATTGTAACAATACTTCCCCAAAAGAACTTGGGACACCAAGGCATTAGGAGCCTTAAACAATCGCCAACTTAACATCTCTAACAGTGAATCATTAGGAGCCTCAAAGTTCCTAAAAGAAAGGTCACCTGCTTGTTTAGGCAAGGTGAGCATATCCCATGAGACCCAACTTGTCTTACGCTTATCCATTTTATCATCCCACCAGAACCTCATGAGAACTGATTGAGTATGTTGACATAGGGATCGCGGCAATTTGAAACAAGACATCGCATATGTCGGATTCAAAGAAAGAACAGACTTGAGGAAAACTTCTTTTCCTCAAGGGGAGAGAAAACAGATTGACCAACTCAGAGCTTTTTGACGAATTCGATTAACAATTGATGTGAAGATGTCACGTTTTCTTCTGCCAAAATTTTCTGGAAGACATAAATACTTGCCCAAACCATCGTCTTAATGAATATTCAAGATTCTTTTAGCTACTAGGCGTCTCGTAGCCAGAGTCTTTGAAGAAAAGATTACCGATGATTTGGTAGTATTTATGGACTGACCTGAAGCTCTCTCATATGATCTAATGATGTCTTTGGGCATCCGAAAGCTTGTCTGGTCTAAACGACAGAAAACCATTGTCACATCTACAAATAAGAGATGATTAAGCGGAGGACTATGACGAGAAACCATGACTCCAGGTAAAGAAACCGAAAGCTAAGCCTAGTGAAAAGTCCAGAGAGAACTTCAATACACAGAATAAACAAGCAGGACGATAACGAATCTCCTTGGCGGAGCCCTCTTAAAGGAGAGATATGACCCATAGGGCCTCCATTGAGAAGGAAAGAGTATGAAATTGTCTTGACACATTCCATTATCCACCCGACCCATCTAGGATGATAACCCAACCGTTCAAGAACCGCTTGAAGGAAGTCCCATTCGATTTCTATCATAGGCTTTACTCATATCGATTTTGGCTGCCATGAAGCCTTGCTTAGTCGCTTTAAAGAGATGAAGATAGTGGAGAATCTCATGGGTAACGAATACATTTTCCGAAATAACCGACCCTGGAACGAAACCTGATTGGTTCTATGAGCAGCAGCAAAATTGTGTGAAGTCTGGAAGTTGATATCTTTGCAATTATCCTAAAGAAGGCATTGCAAAGAGCGATAGTATTCTGAGACTTTCCTGGGTTTCGAGTCTCTAGAATAAGATAAACATTCGTCTCATTCAGTCTACTTGGGAAAGATCCCGTCTCAAAGAATTTATTAACCTCAGTAACGATTTCAGGTCCTATCGTAGGCTAAGAAGAATGAAAGAACCCCAAGGAAATTCCATGAGGACCTGGAGTTTTCCCGGGGTTGATAACCCATACTGCTTCTTTAACTTCCTCTGGAGATGGCATTCAAACTAAGACTTCATTTTGCGTTGATGTGACCTTAGGCACAAGCGTTTTTCCATTATACTAAGATCACTTCTTATATTCGAAGCAAATAAGGATTTGTAAAAGTCCATAATAGTCTAAACTGGCTCATGATTCTTGTATCACATAATCCCTTGGTCATCTTACAGGACTGTGATTCTATTAACGGCACGACGAGCCTTAGATACATGGAAGTAGGCGGAGTTATGATCACCATGTTGGATCCATAGTACCCTACTTCGTTGATGCCAAAACTTCTCCTCCTCCATATACGTTGTTAATAGCACAACTTGTAGCATCTCAATCTTAGATTGGTCAGCGTGAGAGTCACTCAAAATATTATCCAAAGCAACTTGGGTAGTCGCTATAAGTTGAACACTATTAGCCTTCTTCTCCTTCGTTCACTTAATGTGCTCTCTACAACACTTAGCAAGTTTTTCCTCCATCGAAACTTGACTGCTTCTTGACCAAACTGAAGTAATAAGATCATAAACCTTGTACTTTTCTCTTAGACGATTATCAAATCTGAACATTCCCCGGCGTTTAGGTAAAGTATCATCCAAGTAGACTACTATTGGACGAACATCTGAACCTTCAAACCGTAGATATTCAAATTTTCCTGAGGGGAAAGCTTCCATCCAGGAACTATTAGCCAACGAATAAAAACTAGGTGGTCATATCTTATACCTCGCCAGGAAAAACAATTTCTTGAACATTTGATATCCCAAAGACCACTTGAGGAAACAAAACTCAGGGAAGTCTAGCAAAAGAGCCTTCAGGCGTAAGGGGACCTCCACGTTATTCTGATTGACAAAAACTGTCGTTGAAATCCCCTGCTAAAATCCATGCATCCTCACAGTTCATAGCCAGCTTTGAAATAGCATTCCATACAGCTAATTTGTTTGCTTGTATTGGTGCACCATACACAAAATTAACAAAGACAACTCAATCTTGGTAATTTAATTTAATGTCAATGAAATGGAGAGAGGAAGAAATGACTTGCAGATCCACATCAGCTTTCCATGAGAGAGCAAGCCCTCCGCTAGTGTTAATTAGTGGGACTATAAAGTGGTTTTCGTACCCCTTCCATTGAAACACTTGAAGTACATAGTCGTCTTGAATTTTAGTCTCCATAAGAAACATAACGTTTGGGAAGAGTTTCAACCTCAATTCTCTTAGGCGTCGAACTGTTAGAGTGTTTTGAATTCCCTAACAGTTCTAAATTGTTGTAATAAGTAAAAACGTAATGATTTTTGGGAAACCATCAGACCTTTCAAATAGAAGGAACAAATTGTTTTGAAATAGTGCCTACATTAAAGGTAGAAGAAGAAGCCTCAACACAAGGTAAAGCCTCAGTATGAGGTAATGCCTCATAACGAGGTAAAGAGGAAGTAGTAGATTGTCGACCAGTAAGTTCTTCTTTTACTTTGCTTCCTTGAACCACCCCTCAATCTTCGATGACTTTCTAGCCAAGCTCTGATACCAATTGTAGAAGAATCAGACTATGTTCATCAATGTATGCTCTCTTCGTATCTATCTGAATCTCTCTCAATTGTGTTTGTAGGTATCTCGATTTGCAACTCGCGATAACAGAACAGAGAAAGAGAAGAAGATGAATCTATGAGCACACACAAAGTATAGAGTTCCCCAAAAACCTTGGTTACATCTATCTTCAGTGCCGAAACCTGGAAACTCACTATATCTCAATGTACAAGAGATTTGAGCTTTACAACAATGGAGGATCAGAGATTACTCCAAGAAGATATTATAGAAAAGTTTGTTGTAACAGAATCTTCTCCCTCTCTCTCGATCCTTATAACCAATGTATAACTCCTGATGGGCCTTTTACTAACACACGAGGCCCAATACTTTTACTTTCTGACCTTCCTTGTGTATAGTTGAGCTTAAAGGCTTAAGCCCACTAATGATATAGAATCATCTTTCTCCACATTAGCAATTACAACTTTAGAAGAAGACTGATTTGAAGCCTTCGGTAAAGGTGATGTAACTTCTCACGGGTCTTCATATTGCATAGGAACATCACATAAATTAGTGGAAGCGACTTGAAGATTAGACAACACTTTCTTCCCCGAATACAACACTTTGTCTACGATTGGAGTCTTGGTCTTGAGTCTCTCCATTACGGAATTTTTTTCTTACTCTTTTTTCAATCCTCTATACAGTTTAGCGAAGAGTAATCGATGTACTAGAGCCTACACCAAGATGGATAGGTGATTATGGATGCCCAATTTCAGGTGATCGAACTAGAGGAAATGTACGATCATGGCGTTGAGTCTCATGTCGCACCGGACCAAAGGTATGATTCCTACCTTAGTAATGTCTGTTAATCCTTGGTGGGGATCTCTAACGCCAGTGGTCATTATCGTTCTGATTCTCCTAATGAGAAATATAGTTACTATATCTGTGAGATCCTCTGTTTTGTAATCGACAAGATATTGAAGATCTGAGGTTAATGTCACCATCTCTTTTACGTGGATGGGAGATTTAAGCAAGAACTAGTGATCAAGATTGAAGGTAATGAGGCTGACGAACCTCTAAATTCCTTTATTGTCTTCAATAGTTATCTTCCGAGAGGCGAGTTTGTGTTTGGATATTGTCGTGCTAAAGAGAATCTCGATGATCGCCATGACGCATTCTATCAGCTGCTAAATGTTGCATGGTATTGCGCTAATTAACATTAGTTGGAGCAGAAGAAGGTTTAGCCGAGTGAGAAGAAGGGCACTCCGATTGTTCATGTACTAAAGAAGAATAGAGGAAACAATGCCTTTGAAGCCGCTTATACTCGAATTCCAACTTTGCCTCCTCTCCCGTAGGAAATGGAAAAGATCTCTTAGTGATCAGGGGTTTTAAAGCATTATATTCCATTTTAATACGCCCATGATGCACATCAATCTTTCGTGTTCTTCCTAGCCTATCGACAATGGCCATCAAAGTGTCTTTCTTGTAGTAGTGTAAAGGAAGATCATTGACAGTAATCTAGAACGGAATGATGGACGGAAAGGAGTTAGAAATAACCGGTTCCCAAGGTTGGATTACTAGCATCTAATCCTTACAGTGGAAGGGGGCCCAATTTAGAACAGATCGTAAATCATCCTCTGATTCCAAAGTGAAACAGAAACGTTCTCTACCCACTTCTCTTCCAGTGATGCGACCATCCAAACCCCAGAATTGAGGCATGAAACTCACCACAACCTTAGGAAATTGGATTTGAGGATTTAGCACACGTCCTATTAGGGTCAATTGGCTCTACTCAATCATATATGCGTTTTCAACCGGAGGGAGACAATATGAGGGTTCCCAAACCCAAAGACGAGAGGAGGAAGTACATTTGCCTTTTCCTCTCTTGTGCCACTACAAGCCATTACAAACAGATCAAAACGTGAAGGAAACGAACTGCAATAAGCAGTAAAATTGAAGAAACAAAACTATAGTGACGCAGGTAAGGTTGTTAATGCAACAAACGATAAGAAGCTGCACAAACTAGAAGGAAGAAACACCAAGCAAAGCAGGATCAATCGCCTCGAAGCTATCTTGCTAGAGATCGCCCTCAATCTCCTGGAACCCTAGCATCACCATCCTGCTCTCCAACTGTGTCTCAGAGAGTCTTTTATTTATGTTTTCAAATATATTAAGTGTTCTGAGTGTTTTCGAAGAGATTGTGAAGAGTTTACAGAATTTTGAAAAAAATCGTGATGATCTGAAGAAAATGGATAAAAATTTAGGGCGATCAATCGATCTCATTAAAGATCTTCGTCGATCAACCCTACCATGAAGAGACGATGAAGAATTTTTTTCCGTAGAAAGTGATCGGTTCATCAACCTAGATGATCAACCGGTCGTTCGAGAATGAAACTGAAATTTCACTTTTTTATATTATTTCCTTTGTCACTGGAAAGCTCAAAACAAAATAAATGTAGCCTTAAGCCATTTTAAAAGTTTTTACACTTTATTGTGCTTTCTTTTCATATATGATATTTTGTTTCTCTTATCATGTATGAGTAATTTTTTTGTTAGGTTTTAGGTTTCAAAAGAATTGATGAGATTGAATTTTTAGGATTGTTTAATTAGGGAATAATCAATAAAATTATTTACGTACATTGTTTTTTATACTTGAACTTTATTGATCACATAGTTTATTATAAATTAATTACATACAACTAGATTTGATTTGATTGTTTGAAAATAATCCATGTGAGCATAGTCTTTAAGCCAATGAGAGTTGATATTAAGGAGCTTTGTGAAGTTATAAAAACCTGAATTTAATGTGTGTTTAACCTAATAAGTACAATGAGAGTTTGTTCATTAGACTGTTAAACATAGTGACTGGAGCTACGATAGTGAAGAAATTATACATTCGTTTTTTGAGTTATAGAATTGTGCTTAATTGCCCTAATGTCTTATGCTTTTAAGTCATAGTTTTTACATCTTAATTTGGTTTCCTTCTTTATGTGTAGTTGCATTAAAAAAACAACTATCTTTGTGTCTTCTAACTTGAACCGAACTGAAAATTGCAGTGTGTAATTAGCCTATGTGGATTCGATCACTCCTTTGACATTTCATCTTTTGTGCACTTGGAGTGTCTAGTTTAAGATTTTAAAAAATTGAGTATAAAGTTTTTTTCACCATTTTCGAGGACCAAATAGCGCCTTCGAAATTTTCATCTAAGATTGAGTCTACATTTTTCTTTTTTCTTTTTTAGTACTTACTCGCTCTTTTCTTCTTTTCTTTGGTATTTCCGGTGCATGATAAGGAGTGAAAAAAATTTATGAGTTTGATTGCGTTCGACAACACAGAACTAGGAAAAATATAACAAACCAACAAAAAATAAAAAAAGAACAACCTGAGATGTAGAGACAAGATCAATGAGTTGCAAGGTCAATAAGGTGTTGTGGGTGATCAGAATATTTGAGATCCTGCGATCCTGGAAAAGAAGGAGTTGGCACAACATAACCAATGCTCCCCCCTCCCACCACCACCACCACAAGGACACCTCGTACTGAGAATTGAGCACCACCATCGCAGCAGCAAACCATAGGTGCAACTAAGGAGACACAATATTGGTGGATTTTGATTAACCAGAGGCATTCTTCATGAATCAGAGTCTCATCATGCTCCCGTCTATCGAGATGCAAGACTTCGAGATCAATCCATATTTCATTTAGTTTGTGAAGCAAAACCAGTTTCATGGCTTGGCTCAGGAACACCAAATGGAGCATTTAAAGATGATTATGGGATAGCTAACACTATTCGCTTCAATATTGTTCCTCTTGGCTATTTAAAGTGAATATTCTTCATCTTTTCACTAGCCAACAGGGCTCTCAGCTAGTACAAATCTCTTCCACAAACATTTCTGACTACATAGGCCGAGGTCAAAGAAGCTTTCCATGAAAACTTCTACGCCAAGTCCAGATCTAATGAGTTGACGAACAATATTTGAGAATTTAGACAAGGTCTATTGAATCCTTCTTTGAGGCTTGGGAGCGTTTCAAGAAGTACACCAGAGACTGCCCTCACTATGACCTCTCCAAAGAATGTATACCGAATATTTTCTCTCGAGTTATTAAGGCTAGATTTTGGCTGTCTCTAGATACATATAGCAATGGAGATTTCATGATCAAATCCGTAGAAGATGCATACCAGCTGATAAAGAATCTGGCATCCAACAACAATAACCATTGCTCAGGCTATGAAAAGGCTACAAAAGGAGCCACTTCTGAGAGTGCAGATACATCTAAGTTGAAGACAATAATAGCTTAGTTACTAAAGAACCAACAAAGTCAATAGAGACACGTGAGCTTTTGTGAGGATACGAGTGACATAATTGTTGTGATTTGAACTGTAGAAGATGATGAGGATAATGAACAATGAGCTCCAGAGGATATCAAAACAAAAAAGGATTTAATCAAAACATCACAAACCATTATAATCAGTCATGCAAGAGCACAAATGTCAAGAATTCTCATGATCAAGTTTCCCTTCCTTAGTAATTTCCAGCAAAAATATTCGTACAAATCTCGGGTTGGAACATTTACTCATGTTTGATGTGTCGTGCATTGAGATTAGTGATGAGCATTCTCACTTTTCAAAAAAGTGTTTTTGATGAAGTTCTAAGGAAGCACAAAGTGAAACATAATGCTGCAACAACCTACCATCCTCATACTAGCGGGCAAGTGTAACTTTTCAATAGGGAAATCAAAAAACATTTTACAGAGGATTGTTGGAGTGTTTAGGAAGGATTGATCTACAAAACTTTATAGTGCAGTATGAACTTACAAGACTGCGTACAAAATGCCACTTGGAACTACACCATTTCATTTAGTCTACAGGAAGCCATGTTATCTTCCAGTATAGATCGAGTACAAGGCATCATGGATAATGAACTTGTTGAACTTCAACATCTGAAATTGTTTCCAGATAAGATGAGATCCAGGTCGTATGGCCATTCATAATCAGGGAGTACGACGGTATGGAGCTGTTGTACTGTGGGACAAACATGGAGAGGAACTCGTGGTGAATGGACAACGTCTTAAGCCATATTTAGCTAATTCTAATATCACTGAAGTCATATATGTGATTCTTAGTAATCCTACACATGATAGAAAAAGCTCTGCAGTCAATTAAATGATAAAAAAAAAGAGTTGAATAAGAGGGAATTCACTGGAAAAACGAACTTTTCTTTGATCTTTATTTATATTTTGAGATGTTTAGACTAACGTACTAATTTTTTGTATTGGTTTTAGTGTGTGTTTTTTAAACCTTGCAGCTTTTTTTAGTAGGATCAGTCGATCGTATTTAAGGAATTAAGGCGATTGATCGATCCTCAGAAAAGCCAAAAAGTCATGGGATTGAGATCGATTGATCCGCCAACCTATTGATCTATCCTCTCAATCGATCATTCGATCTGCCTAACCGATCGATCAATTAACAGGTAAGTATGAACCTGGTTTGATTTTTTGGTCTGATTCGGTTTAGTTTCACATAACTTTTTCCAACAAAACTCATTGTTTCTAACTTTTTTTTTTATTCCCTCTTCCTTTCTTCATACTCATTGTGTGGAAGTTAACAATTCTCTCTGTCTCTCTCGATTTTTGTTTATTTTCGGTGATTTTGGACTCTAACCATTCAATTTTTCAAGCCTACTTGTTTCTAACTTTTATTTGCAGTTTCATGTATGTATCAGCCCTGAAATTCTGATTTCTCATTTCAAGTTTTTAGGATTAGATTTGGGTTTCATTAGAAACTTGTGTTCGTGATGATTCTCTTGCTTTATCTTGAGGATTTGAATTATTATGCTCGAGTGTGATGAGATTACATGATGATTGATTGGATTTAATGAGAAAATTGCATTAATGTGAGATATGGGATTTTGCATTTTGAAGTGTTTTAAGGAACACAAAAGTGACTTGACTATTCTTTTTAGATGGTGTTATTGATAGTATAGAAGCATGCTTAGGATAAATATGGGATGAGCTTCTTTGAGGAATGTAGAAATTTGACAACAAATATGTTTAAAATGATGAAATTTTGTTTCGCGGTGTGTTTTTGTCGAACTTGAACCTATACGATGATTTGGGATAACACTATGAGTTGTTGATGCTTATACATTGTAATACTTATTTGCATTAATGATGTTTATACATTCTTATACTTATTTGCATTAATTGGAGTTGAATTATGATGATATTAGGTTGATGTTTCTATTTCATATCGATCTCATTTTATTTTCTAGTCTTGGTTATGCATATAAATAGAAAGAAGAGGAACGCGTCCTATGACAACTGGTAATCAACAAGCAGACACATCTCAGCAACCTACCACGAGCAATCAACCACATACACCATGACCACATGGTCGGAAATGGGATGCAAACGATCGAGTTTTCTACAACCTTTTGAAGAAGGTTTCAATTTGTGCGACCCAGTTAGCATGTTCATTCACTATGGAGGCCCTATGAATTATGTCATATATGGAGACTCTTTTTTAGAACATGCGTCTTGGAAAATTGTGGAGATTGGAGGAGTTTACGTTCTCGAACATGGTGATGCAGTGTTGGGGTAAAAAACTGTTCCGACGAAATCGATGCTTGATAAGGGTTACGAAACGATGCTTTCTCTTCCGGACACAGGGATCGTAAGGATATCTGAAAACTCTAAGGTTCTCATCGTTCGAGCTGTCTCTTCCAGGACTGGTTTAAGAGCTTCAGAGATAGTCGACCATGACCAATCTCCACATAAAGTCTGTCCGTCCGCGAGCAACTAAAGCATCCAAGTGCCAATGTTAGCATCGATGGTCCTCAGATAACTCTCACGAGGCCACACGATACTTCCTCCGAAGCGATACAAAATCACCAAAAGCGTTCGAAAACCAAATGTCAAAAACGCCGATTGACGCCAGACCTACGAACGAGTCTTGAAACCGATTGACGACCGAACTAGAGGCCGATCTAGACGTCGATTGAACCNGATTGAAACCAAGACCGGAGGTCCGTCTTGGCGCCAATTGGCGCCAAGACCAGAGCATGGTCCTGGCGCCAATTGGCGCCAAGACAGAAGGTTTGTCTTGGTGCCAGTTGGCGCTGAGACGCGGATAACGTTCGGCCGTAGTCCATTGACTGAACCAC
>OVAN01012006.1:0-14136 GCA_900406275.1 Anastatica hierochuntica | reverse complement strand
TATATATATATATATATATATATATATTAAGAACCTATGTTTAAGATACTCCATTAAACATGCTCTAAGAAGTATCATAACTGAAAAAATTAGCATTGCCGCATAGGAAATGACCTATGCGATAACATGAGTCTCAGCTCCTGAAAAATCGGCTTGTCAAAAACCCTGCTCCAAAAAATTAGCACATATTCCGACAACTTACCGTACATGTAAACAAAATTTTGACCAGAGATTTTGTAAAGAAGTTGAAGATCTAAATTGCTTCAATGTAGGAATTATAAACTAACTTGTGTATAGTTGAAGGCGATCTAAATTCGGAAAAACAAAAATTTGTATAACAATTTTTTCTATCTATGTGAGAGGCTTGCTACAAATAAAAAGCATGTATTTTAATAAAATAATTTGTGTAGTTTTCTACAATTTATTTATTTATGAACTTGTATCAGGCTTGTAAGAAAACGTAGCTATATAGAACATTTGGACTGCGGAAAATGATAATATCTGCGAAATTTAAGTGAACAATTTTATATGCATCACACTTGACCATGACAAACGTATTTTTCAATATATTTACTCTAATAGGTTACGAAGCTTACTAAAATCATGTGCATGGAAAATATTTGTTCATATGCGCTGATGTAACTATATTCGCAATTATTCGGCTTCATTCCTTTTAGGGTTTAAATATTGTTTTTATTTTTGGTATATGCAATAATCAATTGCAAATACCAACTGGTTTTTTGTTTAAGGCATTCTAATTATATAGTCAACTGTCAAAATGTTTACTTTCTAACAATTATTGAGATTTAAATTAATTGACTGATGGCGACAAAAAAGAAAAAAAAATTGTAGACTTATAACGTTATAAAATCATCAAAGTCTAATCAGAACAAAAAAACTAATCAGCAAGTAATTTTTTTAAGAAAAATGTTGTTTGCGAAATAGACAGCTTTTTTTTCAGCAGATTCTATATGGATTTTTTATAGAAATTATATGATATATGGTTTATTTAATTCATAAACGAATTTTTCTTTTTGTTGTCTGTAGCCTAATGACAAGTTGTTTCTCTCACTAAATGCAGATGCATGGTTCGAACTCTGGTTTCGTGGGATGACACTAAAAATGGTGCAATCATTGACCCAATTACTCCTCTCGATTCATAAACGATTTACACATTTGACTTTTGTAATTAAAACTAATATTCATAGAGAGTTTAAACTTCAACCGAAAACATTTTCCAATAGCTTTTTCGGCAATAGAAATCACAAAGCTTTTTTTAAAAGCATTAAATCAACGTAGTATATTAAGAAAAAAGAATATGTCTCTCAATTTTCAAATCATGAAAACCGGTAAAATTGTTGCATGCCGAATCAGCCTTAAGTCCTTTACCATATTGTTAGCAAAAATGAGAGTATCATTTGAATTGTCACAGATACCTAAAGATCCTACGGAAGATAGAAGTAGTGTAGATTGGCGAGTCTTGATCATGAGAATTAGACCGAAGAGACTCATGGAAATGGCCTCTTTGACACTATAAGTCCAAAGTCTCCATCTTACATTATATATATATATTGTTTAAAAATCATACATGAATAATTAAATTCGTACCAACTTTTTCACTATTGGAATAAGGCAGGGGAATTCCCACAAACCAAACAGCCCGGTTCAGTTTATTTGCTTTTGGTTCTTGAAATATCAAAATTAACTGAATAGAAAAATAGTTCAGTTCATTTCGATTTTCAGTTAATTTGTATATAAATAGTCACCAAAATTAACTTTTTTTTTTGTTATAATCAGGTAAAAGAGTTTAACTCATATCAGTTCAAATAATTTAGTCTGAAATTTTAGATATTTTTGTAAAAAAAAAAATCAATAGTTAACTGTTGGTATTTTTTTTTGTCATCATAGTCTAGTGGCAAATCGTTCCTCTCACTAAAGGCAGGTGCAGGGTTCGAATCCTGGTTTCGTGAGATGGATGCAGAGGTGATGCAACCACTGGCCCACTTGCTCCTCTCTAACTGTTGGTATTTAAAAATACGGTTTTCTCCGTTGGTGGGATTAAGTCTCTCTATCTCATTTAGAGGGTTTGCTTCTTAAGAGAAATAGAGCTTTTGAGTGAAAAGTTGTTTTGTGTGATGATCGTGAGAAAAAGAGTGGTTTGGAGCGGTTTTTAGCTTGCTTTTGCCCATTTACTTTTCTTTCTTCTGCGTTTCTTTGAAGACAATGACAACTATCTTCAAAGTTCCTTGTTGTTTTGAATCAGTTTCCTGCACTTGTTTTCGAGTGTCTTCCTTCCATTATCACTCTCTGTTTTCCCTTGTTCTACTTCTTTCCACTAGAGTTTCTTGTAAGCATGGACCCGGAAGTGGAGAAGACTCTTAAGGCGATGTCTTTAGAGGAGGAAGAGATACCTTTTTTCTACCGATTTATCAGAATTCTACTCTACATAAAGGAATATGTTAAGCATTATTGGTCGGACCGATGGAAGATTTGATCATGGATATGCCTCGCAAGTTTCGTGTCTATGATCGTGTCCACGAAAGGTCTCTGAGTAAGGACCAGTTCCAATTCATTTTCAAGTACAAAGAAGATATGAAGGAGGTTTTTAAAAAAGGAGCATGGACTTTTAATGAGTGATCTTTGGTGATGGACCGTTGGTATGAAATTGAGCCGACGGACTACTTGCAGTACTTACCAGTGTGGATGCAAATCTGCAACATTCCAGTCAATTACTACACCAAAAAACCACTGACGACTCTTTGGGAACTTGTTGGTCAAGTTAAAGAAGTGGCGTTTGACCCAGATAGTGCTCAAAGAAAGGACTACGTCCGTGTTAAGGTTATTTTTGACATATCCAAGCCAGTTTGTAAATCAAAGGTAGTTGATTTCCCCCATGGTGAATCGGTGAAGCTACTCTTTGACTTTGAGAGAGTGAAAAAACGATGCTACATATGTCTATGCTTTACGCACAATAAAGATCGATGTGCTTTGGTTCTTCAGGTCTGGCCAAGCGCTACGATCCAAGAGAACTCAAATCTTCAGGACGAAACAGAGAAAGTACTGAAGTCTAATGATCCTCTCAAGGGAGTTTTAACTGAATCGCAAGTGGGGGAAAGATCCTTCTGCAATAAGGAGACATATTTCACCTGCAATTCTTGATGAAATGACGTAGTACCTGATGGTAAAAGATACGACAGAGGGTAACACGCGAATTCTGCGAATACAGAGTATAATCGCAGAAGTAGAAAAAGATCATGTCGCTCAAAAAACGCTGATGCTTCTGGAACCGCTTCATGTGTTTCATTATGATGGTGACAAAGGCAAAGGTGTCATTTTTGAGTTCTAGAAGGCATATATGATTCGAATAACTGATGTTCAAGGTGATAAACTAATGGCTACAACTATAACGATTGGTTATTCGGCTAATGCTGATTTTGGCCATCGAGTTGATACTACAAAAGAGATAGCATCTACGAATGAACACAGTGGATAGAGAGGTGCTCCAACGGTCTACAGAGCTGGCCTATCGGAGGTTAGTTTTTTCAGGACATCTTCTTGGTTTAACAGAGGTCGTAACGCCCGTCTCGAGGACGAAGATTGGCTTTAATGGTGAAAGCCAAAAATCAGAATATGGCCAACATTTTGCCGATTCCATACAAAAGAAAAGCTACAGAATTACACTCTACACCATCCAAGCTGGCGAAGGTTCAAAATAGTGTGGCTGTTCCGAATGGGGAACGATCGAAGCAAATATGAGAATTCTAACCTGGAATTGTCAGGGCCTTGGTCTGAAACTGATAATTCATTATCTTTGGGATTTGCGTAAAACCTTTTCTCCAGAGATTTTTTTAATGGAAAAAAATAATCGTAATGTTATGGTTGATTTACAAGTTTGGTTAGGCTTCGATCAAATGTTTACAGTGGAGCCGTTTGGTTTCAGTGGTGAATTGGCTGTCTTCTGGAAAAGTAGTGTACAGTTAGATTTTCTCTTTGTAAATAAGAACCTCTTGGATATTAGTGTACAATTTGGCTCTTTCGACTTTTTCCTATCTTGTGTTTATGGTGATCTGAATCCTAAACTACGCCATATAGTATGGGAATGTTTAACGCGTATTGGAATTCAACGTAAAAAGAATTGGTGTATAGTTGGAGATTTCAATGAAATCTTGCATAATGGTGAAAAATTGGTGGACCTAAACGTAGTGATGTATCTTTTTTTCTTTCTCAACATGTTACAAGCTTGTGATTTGAGTGAATTGCCAAGCACAAGGAACAACTATACTTGGGCGGGTATGAGACACAAAACCAAAGTCGATTGGATTAAGATTTTCGGAATAAAAGCTGGTTCCTACAATTTTTGGCATCTCATCAGGTTTTCCTGGATCGTACAGGGTCGGATCATCGTCCAGTTTTATTACGACTGCTTGAAAAGAAACAAGTGTATTGTGGCCTCTTCAGAGTTGGATTGGGAAGGATGAAGTTAAAGAAGTAATTGCTAAGGCTTGGGAAAATGAAACAATACTTGCATCTAGATCAGTGTTGGAAAAAATTAGTGCTTGTCGTAAAGGGCTTAGTCAGTGGAAGAAGGGTCAAAATGTAAATTCTCTTGATCGTATTCAGCAGCTTAAGTTAGCTCTTGACGTGGAATCATCTTTGCCTTCTCCTAATTTCGATCAGATATTTTTTTCTAAAGAATAAATTGGTATTAGCGTATCGAGAGGAAGAACAATATTGGATATAGAGAAGCCGTGAAAAATGATTAGATGATGGTGATCGTAACACGAAGTTTTTTCATGCTTCGATGAAGAACAATAGATCCCGCATATGGGGGCCAAAGCTGCTAGATAAAGAGCGGTGTGGTTGTGTCTTATTTCTCCTCTGTACCATCACAACTTGAATATGTATGTTGATTTTCAGCCAAAGGTCACTCCGGATATGAATCGCCTCTTGACAAGTGTTGTTTCTGAGGAAGAGGTACGACGAGCTGTTTTTGCTATTCAGCCATGTTCTGCTCCTGGTGCAGATGGTATGAATGGCTGGTTTTTTCAAAACTGTTGGGATATCATTGGAGCCAAAGTAACAGAGGAAATATTGGCTTTCTTCTCTCATGGAATTTTCCCATTGGACTGGAACTACACATTGATATGTTTGATACCGAAAAAGAGGCTACAATCCGAATGAGTGAATTTTGACCGATTAACTTGTGTTTTGTCCTTTATAAAATTGTCTCAAGGATATTGGTCAATCAACTAAAACCCCTACTGCACGCACTTGTTTCGGTTACACAATATGCGTTTGTTGAGAAACGACTAATCTCCGATAATATTAATATTTCTCATGAGCTTATTCATAGCTTACGGACGCATCTGATCATCTCTTCGGAGTTTATGGCAATTAAAAGTGATATATCCAAAACTTATGATCATGTTGAAAGAGCGTATCTTGAGAAGCTTTTGGAAGCTCTCAGATTTCATAGTTAGTGGATTGAGTGGATCCTATTTTGCATAAAATCAGTACACTACTCAGTGCTTGTTAATGTGCAGAAGCATGGGTCGGTGATTCCCGAACGTGGTCTTCGCCAAGGTGATCCATTATCACCACTATTTTTTTGTATTATGAACCAAAGGGTTGATTCATTTATTGTCAAAAGCTGAACGTAGTGGTGTTCTTCAAGGCATTCATTTCTCGGACAATGGTCCTATGGTGCACCATCTATTGTTTGCTGATGATAGCTTATTCCTATGTAAAGCCACCATTGCGCAATGTGATATTTTGAAAGGAATCCTTCGATGCTATGGTGCTGCTACTGGCCGAGTAATCAACACAACTAAGTCCTCTGCAACTTTTGGTTCTCAAGTTAAAGCTGATATCAAGTGTCAGATGCATAATTATTAGAAATTCACTCCAAGGGAGGGGTTAGATCATATCTCGGTTTGCTAGAATGTTTTAGCGGCTCTAAAATGGTTATGCTTAGTTATATTCAAGACAAACTCAAGTTGCGCCTTGGGAATTGGTTCTCTCGCTCTCTGTCACAAAGAGATAAAGATATCCTCATCAAATCAGTTTTAATGGCCATGCCGGTGTATGCAATGTCCATCTTGAAGCTACCGAAGAGTACGTGTGCAAATCTTACGAGTGCCATATCAAATTTTTGGTAGAACTCTAGTGCGAACAAAGAAAGATTCATTGGTTGAGTTGGGACAAATTGTGTCTTTCTAAGAAGGTTGGGAGTTTGGGCTTTCGTGATATCAAACTTTTTAATCAAGCGCTCTTGGCAAAGTAAGCGTGGCGAGTTCTCACTGATCCTACAAATCTAGTTGCCCAAGTTCTCAAGAGCAGGTATTTTGATTCTTTAGAGTTTTCACACGTTGTTCTTGGGAAAACGACCATATTTCGCTTGGCGTAGTGTGCTTCACGGAAGATATTTACTCTTACAAGGGTTGCGTCATATGGTCGGGAATAGCCGTTCAATAAGAATGTGGCATGATCCTTGGATCTTAGATGGAACGATGCGCAAACCTTTGATTAAGAAGCGAAGCATTAACTTAAGTCTAACGGTTCATGATCTACTTACCTCTTCTCATATTTGGGATATGGAAAAGTTGAGTGAGCTTTTCTTCCCACAAGATGTCCAAAGAATCCTTCAGATGAAACCAGTGGTGAATGAAGAAGATTACTGGATTTGGCTTCATAATAGACATGGAAACTACTCGGTTAAATCCGGATATTGGTTTTGTTACTAGCTCTCAAAACCATCGCTAATTCAAGAGGCATAAATGAGGCTTCTTTAAATCCATTGAAGGATAACATTTGGAAAATCTGTACTGCCCCAAAGATTAAAGTCTTTTTCTGGAAAGCTATTAGCGAAGCTCTCAGTGTTGACGATTCTCTTAATACTAGAGGTTTAAACATCGATGCTCGATATCAAATTTGTGGTGCAGATTGTGAAACTGTTACACGTTCTTTTTACACGTCCATTAGCTCGACAAATCTGGAAAATGACCAAGTTTCCATTACCAGCTCAAGGCTTTCACTTGATCTTAGTCTACGCCAATTTCAACTATCTTATTGACACATATATCTGCAATGGTCCAGATAAAGAAAACTGATAGCTTTTCCCATGGATTCTCTGGATCTTGTGGAAAAATCGTAACAAGCTCTCTTTTGAAGGAAAGTTGTTCAGTGTTGATGAAAGTGTGAACAAGATTATTAGTGATGCACATGACTGGAAACAAGCACAAGCTAGAGCCTCTCCACAGATACCTACTTCTTTTTTATCTTCTCACAAGGGCATGAATAGATGGGAACCACCTAGAACAGACTAGCTAAAGTGCAATGTTGGCCTATCTTGGTCAAAAAAGAAACAAATGGGGAAAGCTTCTTGGATTTTGAGAGATTGTAAAGGTATGGTGCTAAT
Organism: Anastatica hierochuntica; assembly: GCA_900406275.1. NCBI lineage: Eukaryota > Viridiplantae > Streptophyta > Magnoliopsida > Brassicales > Brassicaceae > Anastatica > Anastatica hierochuntica. Next base: position 6,719 of record OVAN01012006.1, on the reverse strand, counting down.
GCATAGCCGTCGTGCTTTCAACTCAATTGACTCTTTGGTAGAAGCTCAATATCCTGGTTTGCTTTGGCCAATTAAGTTTATGATTAGTCATCATGTTGATGAGATAAGCTTGAATCATGTCAAAAACCGGAGTTAATTGAAGATCATATTTGCCTAAACTGAACCGAGTTATGGTTTTCTATGTGGAATAGGATTAGGATTTTTTAGGAGTTATCTATTAGAATTCCTAAGTGTTTAGGGAAATATGATAGATATAAAAGAGATGTTTTTTGTCGAGTTATGATAGAGCTTTTGAGAGAGATAACTTTGAGAGTTTGTAAGATTTGAGTTTTGATAAGATTGCTTTTCTTGTTACTTTCAAAGTCTAAGGTTATTCAAAAGCTTTGCGTTTCAACAATTGGTATCGGAGCCATAAGAGAAGCTTATATATCGATCAAACAAACAAAAGCATTGAAACAGAGGAATACTTCTCTGTTCATCTTTACAGGAGGTGTCGAAAAGTTTGTTTCATCAACATACACATATAAGTCTTCTTATTATGGTTCCGAAAGTTCTGAAGCTCGTAGAGAAGAATACGCAACATATTACATAGCACTCATGATGGGAGAAAGAACTCCCACGAGCGCTATAACGACGACGGAGTCATCATCGTCAAACACGCGAACCGGCGAGGGTGGAGCTCCAACCTCGGTAAAGTGTCCCATTCTAAGTGCAACTAATCATACCATGTGGGCTATGAAGGTGAGAGTTGTTTTAAGGGTTGACAAGGTATGGGAAGTGATTGATCCAGGGATTGTTGATACAAAAAAGAACGACATAGCCATGGCTTTATTATATGAATCGATACTAGAGGCACTAGTGCTTCAAGTCGGCGAGTTAAGCACTGCAAAAGAAGTTTGGGAGGCCATCAAAAGTAGACATGTAGGAGCAGAAGAGTAAAGGAAGCTCGACTTCAAACTTTGATGGCGGAATTTGACAGACTGAAGATGAAAGACACAGACACAATAGACATGTTTGTGGGTCGGCTCTCTGAAATCGCCTCTAAGTCATCCTCTCTGGGAGAAGAAATAGATGAACCAAAACTTGTCAAGAAATTTCTTAAGTGTTTGCCACGAAAGAAATACATTCATATCGTTGCTACATTAGAACAAGTTTTGGGTTTAAATACTACAAGGTTTGAAGATATTGTAGGATGGTTAAAGGTGTATGAGGAACGAATCTCTGAGGAGGATGATGGAGGAGGAACCGAACAAGACAAGCTAATGTATGCCAATACATCTAGCTATGAATCGTCGCAATACCGAGAGAATAATGGCGAGTATCGGGGTCGTGGACGTGGCGGGCAGTTTGGTAGAGGAAGAGGCTGAGGCCGCGGAAGAGATACCTCAAGAATAATGTGTTATAGATGCGATAAGCTAGGACATTATGCTTCCACTTGCCCGAATCGTCTTCTCAAGCTGCAAGAAATACAAGAAGCTGAAACCGAAAAAACACAAGAGGCAGATGAGTTGATGATGCATGGAGTAGTCTATCTAAATGAAGAGAAGATAGTTCCGAGCAAATATGAGCTCAATAAAGAAGAGAACAACATCTGGTATCTAGAAAACGAAGCCAATAATCATATGAGCGGAGATCATAGATATTTTTCACAGATTGATGACACAATCACTGGAAAAGTAAGATTTGGAGATGATTCTAGAATAGATATCAAGGGAAAAGGAACCGTAGAACTTGTTGATGAGAATGGAGATACAAGGACGGTAACAGATGTCTATTATATTCCAGATCTAAAGAGTAATATCATTAGTCTTGGTCAAGCCACTAAAGCCGGTTGCGATGTTCGGATGAAGTCGAATTACCTAAAAATGCATGATAAGGATGGGAAACTAATTGCTAGAACCACAAGATCGAAAAACTGACTTTATAAAGTCAGTATGGGCCGCAGAGAAAACTTGTGCTTGGCTACTATCGCAGCAAATGAGTCTAGTCTTTAGCATGCAAGGTTAGGACATATTAACATGGAGACAATTAGATCAATGGCCGAGAGAGAGCTGGCCATTGGAGTCCCGAATATCAAGAGTGAAGACAAAGTTTGCGAGTCCTGCCTACGTGCAAAGCAGATAAGACGATCATTCCCACAAGCTACCATGTATCGAGCACAAGAAACTCTGGAGCTTATACATGGTGACTTGTGTGGTCCTATAACACCAAGTACAGCAGCTGGAAATAGGTATGTGTTCATACTTATAGACGATCGCTCACGTTACATGTGGACTTTGCTTCTTAAACACAAAGGAGACACTTTTGATGGGTTCAAGCGCTTCAAAAATCTGGTTGAGAATGACTGTGGAAAGCATATAAAGACATTCAGAATAAATAGAGGTGGAGATTTTGTGTCTACAGAGTTTCGAACATTTTGTGATAATTCCGGGATTAAAAGACATCTAACGGCTCCGTATACGCCTCAACAAAATGGTGTAGTTGAGCGACGAAATCGAACTCTGTTAGAGATGATAAGAAGCATTATGAAACATATGGGAGTTCCAAACTATCTGTGGGGAGAGGCTATTAGAAATTCTACTTATGTCTTGAACCGAGTAGCAAGCCGAGCCGTGAAGCATTGTACACCATACGAGATGTTTTGGTCGAGAAAATCGAACATAAGCCATCTTAGAACCTTCGGCTGCTTAGGATACACAAAGACTGATGTGTTCAATCTGAAAAAACTCGACGATAGAACTCGCAAACTGGTTCATCTTGGAACCGAACCCCACTCCAAGGCATATCAGCTCTTAGACCCACATAACTGAAAAATCATTGTGAGCCGAGACGTAGTGTTCGATGAGACAAGAGGTTGGAATTGGAACTCTGAAACCTCTCCTGTAACCAGTAACGAAATCTTTACAATAAGCTTTGGAGCTTATGGAAACAGAGGAATCCGAGTTGAAACTGATGAGATGAGTCGTACGGACCAAATCGCAGAAACAGAGGGGATGGAGTAAACAGAGCCATTGACTCGTGGAATCGACACTGCGATACATGAGCCTGAACCTGGAAGGAACTCTCACGAAAGTGATGCCGCCATTGATGATGAACAAAACTTACCTTCGAGAACAAGCAATCGATATGGAGAAGAAGATATTGCTTGGCGTGAAAGCAACACCGAAGGCGCAACACAACCTGAGTTGAGAAGGTCATCTCGACACTTAACTAAACCAAAGTATCTTGATGACTATATCTTATTTGCTAAGGAAGAAGGAGAAATGTTACTGGTAAGTATTAATAGCGAACCTTTCGATTTCAATGAGGCCAAGGGTTCGAAAGAGTGGCTTGCCGCCTGTGAAGATGAGATTGACTCGATAACAAAGCTGAATTCATGGGAATCAGTGGGTGCAAAGGCAATCGGGCTTAAGTGGGTGTTTAAGTTGAAGAGAAATTCAGACGGAAGCATAAATAAACACAAGGCCAGTCTTGTTGCAAAGGGTTATATACAAAGACACAGAATTGACTTTGATGAGGTATTTGCTCCTGTTGCTAGATTAGAAACAATACGTTTACTAATTGATTTTGCAGTATCTAGAAATTAGGAGATCCACCATTTAGATGTAAAAACTGCGTTCCTGCATGGAGAGCTTAAGGAAGTAGTTTATGTTTCACAACCAGAGGGTTTTGAAATAAAAGGTCAGGAGGGAAAAGTTTATAGACTTAAGAAGGCACTATACAGACTCAGGCAAGCTCCGATAGCAAGAAAGAGTAGTTGAATCAGATCCTAAAGGGTCTACAATTCGTAAAGTGCATGAAAGAGCCATCTATGTTTAGAAAATCGGTAAGAGGTAGTCTTCTCTTGGTTGATGTCTATGTCGATGACTTGTTTGTTACAGGAGAAGATGTGAGAAACATTGCTGAATTCAAGAGTGAAATGTCAACTAAGTTCGAGATGAGTGACCTAGGATTGTTGACTTACTATCTCGGCATCAAAGTAAATCGAAACGGGGGAGCTGTGACCTTGAATCAAAGCCGATATGCGACCAGAATCTTGGAAGATGCGGGTATGAAAGACTGCAATCTCGCTCACATTCCTATGGATCCATCGTTAAAACTGTCAAAAGCTGAAGACGAAGAGGACATTGATGCTACCATCTATAGAAAGACCATTGGGTGTCTTCGATATCTTCTACATACAAGACCAGACTTGTCATTTTGTGTCGGGGTACTAAGCAGGTACATGCAGAGACCGAAAGTATCACATGGAGCAGCTTTAAAACAATGTTTGAGGTACTTGAAGGGAACAACATCCTTCGGATTGGTTATTAAACCGGCGATGGACTCCAAGGAGAATATGTTGGTGGGTTATAGCGATAGCAGTCATAATGTTGATCCTGATGATGGTAGAAGCACTACAGGACACATCTTCTTTCTTGGTAACAGTCCAATTACCTGGTGTTCTCAGAAACAGGAAATGGTAGCACTTTCTTCGTGTGAAGCGGAGTTCATGGCAGGTACTGAAGCTGCCAGGCAGGCGGTGTGGCTTCGTGATCTACTTGGCGAGATCACGGGTGAAATCGAAGACAAAGTTGTGTTTCGTATAAACAATAAGTCAGCGATTGCTCTTACTAAAAATCCCGTGTTTCATGGGAGGAGTAAGCACATTCACACTCGGTTTCACTTCATACGTGAATGTGTAGAAAAGGAGTTGATTGAGGTTGAACACGTTCCTGGAAGTGAACAGAAGGCGGACATTCTAACCAAGGCACTTGGTATGATTAAGTTCAAGGAGATGAGAGAGACTATTGGAGTTCAAGATTTGAGTAGACATGATTCTAAGCTTAAGAGGGAGAATGATGAGATAAGCTTGAATCATGTCAAACCAAACCGGAGTTAATTGAAGATCATATTTGCCTAAACCGAACCGAGGTATGGTTTTCTATGTGGAATAGGATTAGGATTTCTTTAGGAGTTATCTATTAGAATTTCTAAGTGTTTAGGGAAATATGATAGGTATAAAAGAGATGTTTTTTGTCGAGTTATGATAGAGCTTTTGAGAGAGATAATTTTGAGAGTTTGTGAGATTTGAGTTTTGAGCTATTTTCTCAAATTAATAAGATTGGTTTTCTTGTTACTTCCAAAGTCTAAGGTTATTCAAAAGCTTTGCGTTTCAATACATGTACCACGAGTGATTTTTGCATGTGAAGCTAAGGCCTTAATTGGAGCTGTTACTAGACCTTTGGATTAGCATGTGTTCAAGGGAGAAGGACATGAGCTTATCCGGTCTTTGAATGAGGTGGGGGAATGGCGAATGAGTTTGGAAAATAGCACAATAAGTAGAAGTGCTTTTTTTGTTGCTCGTAGTGTCACTTTGGAGTTTAGATGGCAATCTTATGTTGCTTTGAATGCTCCAAGTTGGCTTGCGCCGATCATTGAAGCAGAGAAACCTTTTGAGACAGTTTGTTGATATGATTTTTCTCTCTGTTTTTGTGATAATCTTATTTTTTTTTGTCATCGTAGCCTAGTGGCAAATAGTTCCTCTCACAAGAGGCAGGTGCAGGATTCGAACCCTGGTTAGGTGAGATGGATGCAGAGGTGGTGCAACCACTGGCCCACTTGCTCCTCTTTTTGTGATAATCTATCAATGTAGTTTTTTTTTGTTTTGCTTTTGGTTGTTTAGCTATATGCTCTGTTTTTTTTTCTTTCTGTTGCTCTGTATAAAGACCATTGTTCTGTTTTTAATATATATAATACCAAATCACCAAAAAAGCAGTTGGTATTTTTTTGATTTTTTAAATAATATTGGTATAAAAGTCTTGTAAGATAAGAACATATATTCTCGTAATCTTTTAGAGATAATTTTATATATCCTATTTTGTAGGAAGTTCATATAATTGTAGGTTTAATATTTTGTTGTATAAATATTTGTGTATGTTAATTAATAAGACAAATATTTTTTTCGAATGTGATTTTACATAATATCAGAGCTAAAATATTTTCTTTGATCCTTGACAATTGTTGAATTTTTCCGCAAGCTATCTCTGTTTTCTCTCTCTTTTTGGGTTTGAAAATAGAACATCTTCGCATATCTCCTTCTAATTGAAGCTGAAATTTTCCCTGAAGCTAAAGCTTACATATTCCCTTAAACATGGTTGTCGATGGTTACTCTGTCACAAGAACACTTACTAGAACTCCTTCAACCAATGTTTAACACCCCGGTTCATCTGGCCAAGGTCTCTCCCGGTTCTGTTATCTTCTCAAACCAACTTTTCCTTCGCAAACATTCTTCCAGAGCATCTCTAATAAAATCTTAAATCAAATTCGAGTCTAATTATTCCATTACAAGGATAAATCCATCTTATTGCTAGGCAGAGCTCCATATGTGAACAGAGTCTTCTTGCCCACAGAAAGGAAAACACAACAAGTCTAAAAGAATGCAATTCAAGTCAAAACCATAGAAAACGATTTAAATAAAAACCCGGTCCCGAAAACGAACAATCCAGTTCCTTCATCATCCGTCCAGCTGCTCGTCATACTCACTTGGAGGGACAAAAAAGGGGGAGGGACGAGGGAAAGAGATGGTGAGTGATAGGGGAATCACACATTGAGACATGAGATTGCTAGACACGCAACACTGCGGAACAGACTTAACATGCATTCACAGATAACATAGAATTAGCACAAAGCAGACACCTATTGTGTCACAAACATACATGACATACAAAGATGTCCTA
>OVAN01012005.1:0-14138 GCA_900406275.1 Anastatica hierochuntica | reverse complement strand
ATCGGTGCAACCATTAAGAAACAACATTGGTCACATTTTGAACGTCTCTTATACAAATGGGAGACAAAGGTGTTTCAAAATTTTACTGTTGGTCAAATAGTTGGTGCTTACAAGAGTACGGATCATCCATACAAGATGTCTTTTTATCAAAACACAATTGTTCTAAGATAAGCTCCTATTAGACATATAGATCAGTCTATACATACATATTCATAAATATATTAATATCTTAAGACTATACATATGATAACTTAAATAAATTAAAAATGTGTAAATTTTACAATAAACAACGTTAATTTGCCATTAAATTTAGAAAGTTTTCATCCCCGCACATGGTGCGGGGCAAGTACCTAGTATGTAGTTAATTGTTTAACAAGTAATACTAAAAATATTGTGATAATATATAATGTACATTAGAGAAATTAAATGGTTTGTGTTTTATTTTTCATTTATATTCATGTTATGTACATGTGATGTGAGTGCATTTTAGTATGATCCCATTATATGTTTTTATTTGTTTAGTATAATTTAAGGCTCATGACTTTTCTAATTGAAAATTATATTTATACGGTGAGTTATCAATAATATCAAAATCATCTAATAATTTTAAATATATTAATAAAGATAGTAGCCGAGAAATTTTAAATTGAACATCTTCAAATTGTAAACTTTGGTTAAATAAAATATTATTATTTTTTCCACAAATTTTTTCATCATTTTCGTAATTGTTTGTAAAAGTAAAATTTATGGTCACATTAGTTGATTCCCTATAGAGATAGAGTGCTAATTTGTGCTTATCTAACTAACTTTTCAAGTCAAAAAGTTCATACAATATCTCTGCTTTTTTATCATTTTTTATAATAAAAAAATGATAGGAATAAAAGAAGAGAAAAAGAAATACATCATCAAAAGAATTATATATTTGATTTGAAAGATTTTAAAGATGAAATACTAAAAGGTTTTGATTTTTCATTAATTATTTTATTGATGAGGTGTCAAACTTTTAGAGTTTTAAAATGCTTATGTGTCATTTTTTGGAGAAATACAAGCACTTTTAAAAATAATATTTATTTGACGGATTTAAAAAGAGAAGATATTAAGAGAATCCTTAGAAGATATTGGTTTCATAATTTAGTTGTTTTGTTTAATTATATAATTTAGTTGTTTTGTTTAATTATAGATTTATTAATATCTCTTAAAAACCTATGATATCTTTTATGAATTTCTATATATCTTTTTTTAATGGTATTTTGATGTAATTTTTTTTACAAATTTAAGGTTATTATCCTAAATGTACTTCTCAAATAATAATATAGAGATACTTGGATTAAAAAATTTAAACGTTTAATTTATCAAGGAAATTCGGTAATTATTTTGCAGGAAAGGTTAGTTATCTAATTTTTTGAAAAGAAGGTTAGTTCTTAAAATAAGCACTATTTGTGGAATATTTTTGTAAATTTCCTCTAAATCTTTTGAGAGTTTTTGATCCAGCTAATTTCTCCGTGTAGAGGTTGTACTGTATGTCATATACACATATGGCTTCTCCACAATTGGAAACATTGGTATTTATTTAACAGCTGGTAGTATTATGTAGGAATGGGCAAAATGCCCGAATCCGACCCACAAAAATAGTACCGAATATGAACTGAAACCGAGAAAATATCTGAATGGATACTAAACTTTGATATCCGAAAAACCGAACTTGAACCCAACTGAAATATTTCGGTACTCGAAAATACCCGAACTACAATAATAAACTTTAATATATTAATTATTTTAGATTTAATATCCAAATATATCTAAGACAACCGAAAATAATATGCGAATTATCCAAAAGAACCGAAAAATACATAAAAATATCTGAAAATAGTAATAAATACCGAAAATACTCGGAAAACCTATCGATTTTTCATCAAAATAACCGAACCAAAATTATTTTCATGTTAACTGCAAGTATTTGGTCGTATTGTTTAAATTTATATATTTTCTTTTTGTGGAGTTTTGAGATTTTCAAAATATATTTGGATTTTTTTATTTTTTTACATAATTTTAATGGCTATCCGAACCGAGCCCGCAAGGACACTAACCGCAAAATAAAAATATCTGAATGGATCTTGAACCTCTAAACCCAAAAATTTGAAATTCAAATAAATCCAAACCGAATTCGAACGGATACCCGAACGTCCACCCTATTATGATGGATTTAAATGGGCCGTGAACCTGAGTCCTTTTAAAAGTGAGTTGTTTTTTTTTTCCACCAAAGTGAGTTGTTTAGTATCGGGGCATATACGTTTCAGTTTCCTTTTTATTGGTTACTTGGAATTTTCAACTATAAGTGGATGATTCAGCAGCTTTGACAACATAAGCATTTCTACATACCTAGTGAAAAATGAAACTTTGTAGTAATAAAACATATTTTCCAAAAACATGTCCTCTCATCGGTCACTGCATCCTCCTGCCTCCGCTGTATTATATTGTCGTCCTGTTATATTAGGTCTACAAATAAGTTGTTTATGATCAAGGTCGACCCAAAATTATTTGCGAATAAAGAGAAAAATATTTTAACCCATTAAAATTTAATTGTTCTAAAACAAAACTTTTCAACATGAGATTGTCAAACCATTTACTTTGAGAACCATCCGGGACGTTTCAACTACACTACAAAGGATTTTTTGAAATATGATGACTTTATAAACTAAATAAAGATTGTGCGCCTAATAAAGCTCAAGACGAGGTCTCCTTAAAGATTTATGGTTCTTTTGTCATGGTGATTTTTTTTGTATTTCGTTGTTCTTTAGATTTTTTTCTTTTGCATTACTACTCTTTCGTAAAATTTGTCAAAAAAAATAAAATAGTAGTACATCTTAACACGTTTACCAAAAAAAACACGTCATTTCACCGAAAGTGATGGTTATGTTCCCACGGAGCCGAGCCATTACTTTGTATTCATTATTATCTTTATTAGTGTTAGCAAATTACCGAAACAAATGATTACAACAAACAACAAAAAATAAAATTCAAAATAAGAATGTGCTATTATGAATTATTAAATACTAAAAAAGAAAATTTTGAAATGGAATAGTCAAAAAATTCGGTGGTAGAATAAAATATCTCTCATATTTCTCTCTAATAAAGATAAATTCTTCGTTTCATTTCAAAAAGAAACCACACAAGCCATTCCATGTGCTGCTTGGGCCGTGTCCTCTCCATTAGGGGCTTTGGTTGCTGTCTTTTATGATTTGTCTTTGTCCTAGTTAAAATTTTGTTGAATGTGTGTGATTGTGTGTGTCCGTATAAGATTCAATAGTTCAGTGTTAGTTATCTCTCAAACTAGGAGTCGAAGAAAACATATGTGATCCGAATTAAACAGGAGAGTTGTAATATTGGCTTTGGTCTTTTCAAATCCATAAAACAAGACTGAATACTTAACAGAGAAACAAAAAATAAAAATTATAGATTGATATGTGAGAGCTCTCGAGAGTATGATACTTGTGAAAAGCATCAGATCCGCCGTCTCACCTAATTAGTTGGAGCCCACTGGATCTCTCTTACATCTAAGCCGTCCATCTAAATAAAACATTGTAACCACTCCAGATCTCTACACTAACCAAACCCAACAACATAATAATATCGTTTGTTTTTTTTTAACCAAGAGGTGGAAAATGATGAATTTCTAATGATTATTATTATCTATGTAAGTTTGGACTGATTAGAGAATCGATTTTTTCAACAATTGTATGTAACTCTACTTATTATTGTTGATCGGTATTTCAGTTCCGACTGTCATATTTTTTCTGTTCATGTTTACTTTCTTAAGGTATTTTCAAATTAAAAAAAAATTAATTCTAATTTATCTTTTTGCTTGTAATATCCTTTTAAATTTTGTTTATCAATCTCATGACCAAAATATGTGTATCCATATATACCCGTATGATTAATCAAAGAATATTTATATCACTGAAGGCATCTCCAACCTCACTCCATATTTTACTCCAAAATGGAGTAATAAACAAACAAAAAAAAATTATTACTCCATTTATGATCTCGGACACTGATATAGTTATGTACTTTGGCCTATATTATATAATGTGTCATTTTTAAAAAATATTTAATTGTTTTTTCTTAACCACTTTAAACAACTATTTTAATACATTTATTTGAATAAAATATGAACTGATCTTTTTTCACTTTTAGGAAATAATAATAACAAAAGGAAAAAGAAGTATCTCGGAAACATCAAATGGAGATCATATAAAGCAGCTTGCAAGCACCTATAAATAAACACAAACACACACACAAAACGGCGAGAACACACAAACCAAATTAGGTCACCAACAAAAGCACCAACTTCAACAATGGCTAACGTTTTCCTCATCAGTAGCAGAAACAGAAGATCAGTACAAACAACAAAAGATCAACCAAAGCCAAAAAAGAATCTTACGGTGAAGAGGTCAGATTCTTCTTCAGACTACAATTACTCTTGCAAGAAACATCCAAGGCACAGACAATCTCCAGGGATCTGTTCCCTCTGTCTCAACGAGAGTCTCTCCAAGTTGTCTCATGACTATAGTGCAAGCATGACCAGCTCGTCTTCTTCAAGAAACGTTGATAAAACGGTGTCGTCTTGCTCTTCCGCTTCCCCAGAATCAGAATCTGAATCTGAATCACAATATTCTTCGACGGCTATCTCTTCTTACTACTCTTCGGTCTCTTCTTGTTTGTCTCCTCTCCAACATCGATACAGTGAAATAGTCGTTAATAAGAAGAAAAAGAAGCACCCCAAGAAACAAAGCTTTCTCTCTAGATTATTTCTGTAATTATTGTTTAACCACATTTTTGATCAATAAAGTCCTTACTTCGTCAGATATCACCCCCAAGTACATAGTAATAATGATAAGATCTAAACAAATATTTCATCCGTCCATAGACATTGATTTTTTGAAATTTTCACACCGATTAAAAAATTAAAAAAAATTGTCTTTACCCAGCAATAACATTTAATAAATGACGCAAATAAAGTAGTTGAGTTTTTCTTTTAAAAAAAATATTAGTGACAAAAAATTCTTTAAAAAGTAGAAAAATAATTTTTGTAGGATAAAGAGAAAAAACTAAGACATCAATATTTATAGGACGGAGAGTGTATTTATGTGCATTTTATTTCTTGAATACTATACAAATCTGTTGGAATATAACATATGTACATATTGTGTATGGGTAGCTAAGTCATTTACTTAAGGTATCATTAGGTTAACTATTTTGTATAAAGAGATGTGTGTGTTCTTCGATGAAATACAGAGAAAACAGAGCAGTTTGTAGCTCAAGGTCTAATCTATTTTAAAATGGTATCAGAGCGATAACTCGCAATACAAAAGACGAGTCTATCGATCTTTGATCCTGAAAAGTTCCTTATTCTATTTCTCTTCCTCTCTTTGACCTAATCTTTCTGTTTCCGATTCTTTCTTCACGGAACAGAGACTCTGAAACTATGAGTGGTGAGACTCAACAACAACCGATTGTTCCTGTGACACATACAACGACACAGAGAACACTAAGGACCATTGTTCCATATGACTTATCGGCGGGAGATAATTCGGGGAGTGTGATTACTCAGCCACCATTAAGAGGATCTAACTATGATGAATGGACAACTAATGTGAGATTGGCACTTCAGTCTAGAAAGAAGTTCAGATTTGCTGATGGGTCTCTACGAAAACCAGAACCAGATCATGAACTTTATGAAGATTGATGTGAAAATAATGCAATGGTTGTGTCATGGCTGAAGTTAACTGTCGATGAGAAGCTGAGAACTTCTATGTCTCATCATGAGAAAGCTGCTGAATTCTGGTCACATGCTCAGAAACGATTTTCAGTTCGCAACGGCCAGAGAGTTCAGAGATTGAAGGCAGAGTTGTCTAACTGTCATCGGAAGGGTATGTCAATGAAGGCGTATTATGGAAAGCTCACACAGCTTTGGACGAATCTGGCTGATTATAGTCAGGCGAGAACCATGGAAGAAGTTGAAAAAGAGCGTGAAGAAGACAAACTCCATCAGTTCTTGATGGGTTTGGATGAGACATTGTATGGTCAAGCTAAATCCAATTTGCTTTCTCGTAATCCTTTACCAAGTTTGGATGAAGCATACAATGTGTTTACTCAAGATGAAGAATCCAAACTGGCCAGTCGGATACTTGCGGAAAGAATGGAGGAGACGAGTTTTGTGGTACAAAGCTTACCTCGTACAAAACAGATCACAAACACTCAAAACAGAGTGGTCTGTACCTCGTGTGGAAAGACAGGACATTTTGCCGAGAATTGCTTTCGGAAAATCGGGTATCCTGACTGGTGGGTGGACCATAGCAAGCCACGGACTGGTGCATTTAATCAGCAACCTGCTTCACGTGTTGTGGGGCGTGGTTGTGGATAGGAAGTGGCTCGAGCATATGCAGTCGATTCTGTACCAGTGGCAGCAGCAAACTCGGTGATAACCGCAACTGATCGTGTCGATATCACGAGCCTGAGTGATAAGCAGTGGCAGAGTCTTGTTCACCTTCTAAATGAACATGAGCAATCGGCATCCTCTTCCAAACTCTCTGGTAAGATATCGAATCACTCTTAGATTGTTGATACGGGTGCGAGTAACCATATGACAGGATCAGTTTCTGCATTAGATGAAGTTCATGATATGTCTCTAGTACTTATTAGACTTCCTGGTGGTCATCATACGGTATCTAATAAACACGGATCAGTTCGAATGGGAACACATCTTACTTTAAAAGATGTGTATTTTGTGGATGGTTTTTAGTGCCATTTGATTTCGGTTTCGCAGTTGGCTCGTGATCGGGCATATGTATTTCAAATTACTGATACATTATGTGTTGTTCAGGACCGCATTACGAGAACGCTGATTGGAGCGGCTGAGCAACATAAAGGGTTATATTTTTTTAGAAGTATGGAAGTTGTTGAGGCGATGCATATCTCGGATCACACTTCTCATGAGCTATGACATCAACGTTTGGGACACCCTGCTTCTAAAGCTTTGGATTTGTTATCGATTTCTGATTTGAGTAGTAGTAGCAGCTTTGATCATAAGACCTGTGAGATTTGTATACGCGCCAAACAATCGCGTGTTTCTTTTCCTACAAGTTTGAATAAAACGACTAGTCCTTTTGAGCTTATTCATTGTGATCTTTAGGGGCCATATCGCACTTCCCCACTTTGTGGATCCACATATTTTCTCACAACACTAGACGATTTTTCGCGTGCTTTGTGGATCTATCTACTTCCAAACAAGCAAGTTGCTCCTATGAATCTGAAAATTTTTATCACCATGGTGGAAAGACAGTTCGATAAACAAGTCAAGTGTATACAAAGTGATAATGGTACAGAATTTTTATGTCTCACTGATTTCTTCAAAGAGCAAGGCATTATTCACGAAACCTTGTGTGTTGGCACGCCACAACAAAACGGACGCGTGGAGCGTAAGCATCGTCACATTTTAAATGTGGCTCGTGCACTATGTTTTCAAGCATCATTACCATTGGAATTTTGGGGTCAGTGTGTGTTGGCGGCGGGATACATTATAAACCGAACTCCGGCTACGCCATTGGGTGGCAAGACACCGTTTGAAATGCTGTATAATCGACCACCACCTTTGAGTCACTTACGGGTTTTCGGTTGTTTGTGTTACGTCCATAATCAACATCGTCGAGGTGATAAGTTTGAGAGTCGGACTACGAAATCAGTGTTTCTTGGATATCCGTTTAGGAAAAAGGGTTGGCGAGTGTATAACTGTATCTAGAGACGTCATTTTCTGTGAAGATACATTTCCGTATGCGGCTGCTCTTACTTCTTCTTCGTCCTTACCTCAGCCTTCGTCAACGCCAGGTTCACCATTTGATGTGATAATAGATGAACTGTGTGATTCTGATATTGATGAAGAAGCTCCAATTCCAGCTCCAGTGCTCTCGACACCAATCACTAGCTCCGGTTTTGTCTCCGAAATGGCTCCAGGGCTGGTATCGAGACCTGTCTCGAGTTTACTTCCTGCGCAAAAAAACATTGCAGTCCACGTCTCTTGTACAGCCGATGGCTCAAACCTCTGGTGCGACAGACCCGATTGATCCTCCGGCAGCTCTAATTGACTCTCCACAACTTGGTCGAGGACACCGTAAGCGTACAGCACCCGCCAAGCTTGCTGACTATGTGCTTAATATGGTTCAGGTCACTTCTGCACCACTTGAGGAATATGCTTACCCGATTGATGATTACGTATCTTGTGAGCGTTTTTCAGATTCTCACAAAGCATATCTCCATGCTATTATGAGCAATGTGATTCCTAAACATTATTCTCAAGCGGTATTGGATGAACGCTTTCGTCAAGCCATGCGAGTTGAGATCGATGCACTTGATAAGAGTCAAACATGGACTATTGAGACGCTTCCACCGGATAAGAAAGCTATTGGTTGCAAGTGATTCTATACGATTAAATATCGGTCTGATGGCACTATTGAGCGATACAAGGCACTATTGGTGGCACTTGGTAATAAACAGATTGAAGGTGAGGATTTTGATGAAACGTTTGCGCCGGTTGTGAAAATGACTACGGTTCGCATTGTTTTCGAGGTCTCTGCAGCTAAAAATTGGGAAGTTCACCAAATGGATGTTCATAATGCATTTCTTCACGGTGATTTGGAGGAAGAAGTGTTTATGACTCTCCCACCCAGTTTCCGGAAAAACGATTCCTCTCAGGTATGTCGCCTGCATAAATCTCTTTATGGACTTCGTCAATCTCCTCGTTGTTGGTTTGCGAAGCTTACATCTGCGTTGACTGAGTATGGTTTCCTTCAGTGTCAATCTGACTATTCGTTGTTCACATTTCATCGTAAGGAAGTCCATCTTCATGTTTTGGTGTATGTTGATGACTTGATTATCACTGGTAGTTCTCCGGAGTTGATACAACAATTTAAAGGCTATCTCAGCTCGTGTTTTCGGAAGAAAGACTTGGGTATATGCAAATATTTCTTGGGTATTAAGGTTGCTCGGAGTCCTACTGGGATTTACTTATGTCAACGGAAGTTTGCTTTGGATATTATCTCAGAATTGGGGCTTCTAGGCTCACGACCTGTTGCTTTTCCGATCGAGCAAAACCATTGGTTAGCTCTGGCGGACGGTGAAGACTTCCCGGAACTGGCTCGCTATCGACGTTTGGTTGGTCGTATATACTTAGCGGTTACACGACCAGACATCTCCTATGCTATACATGTTCTTACTCAGTTTATGCAGAAACCTAAGACTGCTCATTAGGAAGCCGCTCTACGGGTAGTTCGTTTCCTCAAGAACAATCCGGGCCAAGGTATTCTCTGACGTGCTGATTCTCCGCTTACTTTGACAGCATGGTGTGATTCTGACTGGGCTGGTTGTCCGCTTACTCGCCGTTCTCTCTCTGGATATTTTATTCAACTTGGTAGCTCTCCCATTTCGTGGAAAACAAAGAAACAAAAGATTGTTTCTTGTTCTTCTGCAGAGGCTGAATATATGCGTGATACACTTCGGGAGGTGATTTAGATCAAGAAGATATTGTTAGTTCTCGACATTGATACTTCGGAACCGGTTAGTTTCTTCTGTGATAATCAAGCAGCTATTCATCTTGCGGCAAACCCAGTATTTCACGAACATACCAAACATGTCGAGAATGATTGTCATTTTGTTCGAGAGGCGGTGCAAAGAGGAATAATTGCTTTTAAACATGTTTCTACAACGTCTCAATTGGCAGATATATTTACCAAGGCTCTCGGAAGTGCGGATTTTCAGTGTTTCAAGTTCAAGATGGGCATTAGTGACCTACATGCTCCATCTTGAGGGGAGGGTGTTGGAATATAACATATGTACATATTGTGTATGGGTAGTTAAGTCATTTGCTTAAGGTATCATTAAGTTAACTATTTTGTATAAAGAGATGTGTGTGTTCTTCTATAAAATACAAAGAAAAGAGAGCAGTTTATAGCTCAAGGTCTAATCTATTTTAACAAAATCTTTTTTTAAATGCTACAAAATGTACTATAGTATGTTTTTTTAATTTAACGTATAAATCTACTTTTTAAATGCTACAAAATGTACTATAGTATGGATGCAAATGGTTGCTTTTTCAGAGGAACAAATTTGGAGGAAAACAAAGATTCTTTTAAGTTCCTCTCAAATTTCACCATTTATCATATTTTTTAGAAATAAAAAATTCCTCTTATATTAGCGTTACTTGGAGGAAAATTTTGAAATCCTTTATAAATAATTCCTCTCCAAAAGAGTAGAGGAACAACTAGAATACAATTCCTCCTATTTTTTATTCCACTAATTTTTTTCATCTTTTTCAATTAATTATTTTATGTTGCAACCATTTGCATCCTATGTTTATTTAATTTAACGGAGTATTTGATTAATTTTACGGTGGGACTTTGTGATTCGATGTAAGTACCACGTGAGAGTTTTAACAAAAAAAAAAAAAAAAGAAACAGAGAATGAAGGCAAAGGTTGCGATTGGTTGGCACATGACATTACCAGTTGGCACAGAGAAAGAGTTAATGTACGGTGATAGGACAAAGACGTGTTGTGCTTCATTTTTTCAGGTTTTGGTGATTCGCATTTCGTATTACAGCTGGTTAAGTTTAATAACTGACCGTATCAGATCTTAATACTTATACACATATGCAATTAAAAACTCCCTCTTTAATTTTTGCTTAATACACAAAAAAACAAATTAATAATACACAGTTACACACTAGCCAGACATCAAGAAAAAATCCATTCCGTAAAAACTTTTTAAAAAACTAGTTAAATTATATTATTAATAAATGTAGACCTAACTCATATAAAAAATTAGTTTAAAAGTGGAAGATTGTTATAACCTTTATACATCGACCCATTACTCTTTCATTACTGTGGGACTTTTGATACATGCTAATTTTTTTAGTATTTGTAAAATTAGTAAATCGTCTGTCTAATCACATTAGAAAATGTTATTTTGAAATTTCAAAAAAAATCCAGTATGGGTAATCAATATTTACCTTGAAACTCGGAAGGCTTTGATTACAGCTCATTAGATCTACCTTGAAACTTGTTTGTGTAGATTTGACTATAGGGTTTGGTTAATAATCAAATATTTTAATAATGTTATTATTACAAATACAACAATAGATCATGGGAGGTGGAGTAAGAAGCTTAAGCTAAATGTTAAAAGTGCGAATTAGGAGGAAATGAGTGGGCGGATTTTGTACAGAGGTACAAACTAAAGTGGCCAGTTCATGTCTGAACAGTGATTGGTTTCTATTTAGGCATTTTCCACGAACATTCTCTCTTTCTCTCTCTATATATCTCCCACGTGATGTTATGATTTTTTCTCTCCGTACTATCTCAACACAAAGAGATCCTATTGGCTGTTCTGGTTAGTTTTTTGTAGCACACGTACGCAAATATTTCGTGTTCATCAAATTTCCAATGGATGTCCACTTTAGCAAAATGAAAATGTGAAACATGCAAAAGCTTGATCCATCGAATAACATAAATGTATTTTTAATATAAAATTTACAACACTTTATCGAGTATAGAAAAATTATGTTTGTATGGATTTTGATCTTAGATCCAATTGAAAACGAATGAATCATTGATGCTAAATTTCCACAAAAAAAAAATTGGTCAAAAAGGTGCAATTTTATTAAATTCAACAATCAAAATATCCTCCTTAGCTAATACATCAGCAAGATTATTAAGAAATCTAAGTATGAAATTAAAAGAGATCAACGAGAACTCCAATGCAATACTTCGAAGCTCTTCAAGAATAGCATAAATATCATTATGATGCTGACCACACTATTGAGAAGGGTCACTAGAATCTAGAAATCCGAAAAAAATGAAGTTCATGTAATCCCTGTGATCTTGCTTTTTGCATAGCCAAAAGCAATGCCAAAGATTCAACCATGAGTGCTGAAGAGACATAAGATTTGGAGTCGAAAAACTCCCGAATAACCGTGTCCGCATTAGAGCGGAAAATCCAACCTGCACCACAAGAGCATGCGGTAGAATTTCAGGCCGCGTCCACATAACATTTCGGCCCCCGCAATAAAGAGCCATCAGGATTACTACATGGAGACCTGAAGTTACGTTTGAGCCATTGAGCCTCTTGCCAACATCAAGTCTCAATCATAGATTTCGCTATCAAGTCGTGTGGAGAGGTATGACGATTCGAGAACTGTAACTCATTACGAGTTTTCCAAATGTTCCACGCTATCCAAACAAAAAGAGAACTATCGACAAGATCAGAAGGCGGGAGGTTACGAAAGCTTGGCGACGAGGAAAGAAAGAGCCTTACCGAAGGTGATTGAGCAAAGGTCGGCATGAAGATAGGCGCTAGATCCCAAACCTCCTCACAAATCGGCAAAGAAGGAGGATATGATCTTTTGACTCCTCCTCTCCACATAACTTGCAACGCAAGTCACCTCTTAAACCTTGATTCCGGAGTTGCGTACCTACTGCTAACGCACCGACCATGGATTTCCAAAGAAAATTCTTCACCTTAGGAATAGTTTTTAAACTCCATATAATTCCCCAATTGAAGGTACTTGGCTCACTTGAAGAAGAAGCAAGATCACTCTCCATAAGGAGATTGTATCCAGATTTTGAGGAGTGCTTCCCATTCTTCATCGCCAACCACACAAGCTTATCCTCTTGTACTAAAGCACTTAATGGCATGTGCCGCAGTGTATCTTCATAAGCTGGTAGTAATGAACGAACCACCTCCCAGTTCGATTTTCGAAAATCACCATGAAGGAGATCAGGGACCCGAGCATCATGAGAAACAAGTGATGGTGGTCCGAGGGGTTTCAACAGGCAAGTGGTAGAAAGCCATGGTTCTGACCAAATATTAACTCTCGACCCATCTCCGATTAGCCAACCCAAGCCATGATTCAACATTGAGCGGCCAATTAGGATTCCTTGCCAACTATATGAAGCATTACTAAGCGATGTACAATTCATGAAGGACGTATCATGGTTGTACTTTCCTAGGAGAACACGCGAGACTAAGGCATTAGGAGCTTCAATAAGTCGCCAACTCAACTTGGCCAACAAGAACTTGTTATAGGCCTCGATATCCTTGAACCCCAAGCCCCCTAAAGCTTTCGATTTAGTCATCTGATTCCAAAATACCCAAGCTATCTTTTTCGTATCTAGTTTTCGTCCCATTCAAAATGTGTTAGCGCCGATTGAATACGCTTGATCAAAGACCCTGACAATTTAAAACATGACACAATGTAAGTCGGAATCCCAGAAAGGACCGACTTCAAGAGAACCTCCTTACCCGCGGCCGAGAGAAAGCTGTTGGACCAGCCAAGAGCCCTTTGGTGAATCCGATCGACAAGCGACATGAAAATGTCTTTCTTTCTCCTTCTGAAATGCTCCGGAAGTCCTAAACATTTTTCTTGACCCCCTTCTTGGTGGATGCCCAAAATATGTCTAGCAACCAATTTCCGAGTTCTCGGAGTTTTAGCCGAAAAAGTAATAGAAGACCTTGAGACATTGATCTTTTGTCCTGAAGCGCGCTCATAAGACCAAATGATGTTGCGAAGAGCACGACATGAGTGCGCATCTGATATATTCGTGTTTTTGCTAACATCTTTAGTGGTTTTCAAATATTTTTTAGGCTTTTCGGAGTCTTTTCTCTTCTGTTTCAGGTGTTTCAAGTGTTGGGACACGTTAAAGGAAAATATGATGATTCTGGAAGGTTTCAGAAGGCTTTTGATGAAGAAACGAAGAATTCGGAGCTGAGGAAGCTTGGATCGATCGATCACCCCAAGTGGATCGATCGATCCACACCGGTTTAATAGGTGATCGATCGATCACTCATCCTGACGAAAAAAGATTAATTTTTCCTTTTTCTGATTTCCTAATTTTTGGGAGAAAAAGCCT
Organism: Anastatica hierochuntica; assembly: GCA_900406275.1. NCBI lineage: Eukaryota > Viridiplantae > Streptophyta > Magnoliopsida > Brassicales > Brassicaceae > Anastatica > Anastatica hierochuntica. The sequence continues at coordinate 185 of OVAN01012005.1, read as the reverse complement.
GAAACACAAAAAGAGAATTTTAGACGTTTTTAGGTTTTGTTCTTTCTTTTACACAGACTTCTGAATTTTATCTTTACGTTGTAAGCTTTGGGAGACGAATCTCTTCACCTTAACCTCTTGGAGAAGTTTTTCCCAACCCTCTTTAATTTCGTTTATGTCTTTCAATAAAAACATGTCTCTCGCTT
>OVAN01012004.1:0-14138 GCA_900406275.1 Anastatica hierochuntica | reverse complement strand
ACATCGGGCAATACTTGAAGGCAGAGAGCTCACAAGCATAGAAATACATATTGCTCATGCCCTGTCCATCGATCGATCGATCCCTGTCTCATTTAAACGGATATATTACACGTTTTCAGGTAAGTTTGCTCTTTCCCTTTTCTTTTCATCTAGATTTAATTTTCGTGTTATTTGCTACTTACCCCTTCTTTGGATTTGTTTCACACCGAGATGGAGTGAGATAAGTATGGGGGAGGTCACTTATGCTTTTCTTTTTCTTTAGGTGTGATGTTTAAGTCATTTTGATGTTTTTATCGAGTCAGTTTATGGATTGTTTATGCTTCATGATGATTTCAGACTATTATCTCTGCGCATTGAACTTTATTTATATTCTTATTGACCATTTCATTTGGACTTCTAGCGCAGGCAAACCGGAATAACTCATGACCAAACTCCCCACCGGAATTCTCTGGAACTCATACTTTTGTCTGAAATGTTATTAACTCTATTTTATTTGGCCTACTAATGAACTTAATTGCTTTGATCCAAGAACTTGAAATCAGGAATCAAACCCATGATTCAGGATTACATCCCCTTTTTCTACCATTCTTTTCGGTAATCCTGAGAAACCAAAGTCATCTTTAGTCTGGCACCACACCCTTACTTAATCTCCTTGAATCTCCATGCATTTCTTTTTGATCTTATATGCACACATGTGTAAAACCAATGAAGAGAATAGGGTAGACATGATCCTTATAATTTCTTAGGTAGGATTAAACAATTTAGGTGGTTTAGACACGGTCTTGACTGTCTGATTCTTCGATGTTGGGTGTTTTAGAGGTTTAGATGGATATGGTGCATTTCTTCATGCTGTATGGGTGTTTTAAAATTTAAAAACATCTTTGTATTGCTAATTTCTACCAGATTTTCGTTTGTATATATAAACAAAGAAAAAAACTAAAATCGAAAAAAAAGTTGCTTTCTTTTTCTTTATATCTGGTTCAGAAATTAGCACTTGCATATTATTTTGATGATTGGATTCACCCTGAAGAATGCACGTATTTGGATTACTTTTTGATTGGTGGTTTGTACTTGGGTAATTAGGGGACATAGATATCAATATACTCTTTCTCTCCTGCGATTTTGCATAATATCTTGCATCCTGGTGCAGTTTTTGATACCTGAAACACTATGAGCCTCACCACTAAAAGCCTTGAATGCCTAGCCTGAATTCCTGATTACGAGTTCTTTGGTGAAAAAGTTTCACGCTTATCTTGAATGAATGTAGAGAGATATTAACATGAATGATGAGTTTGCAGGTTCAGATTTTAGAGTATGGATTGGCTTGGGAGATCATGCAGAGATTCTTAGGGAGAATGTTCTAACTATTCTAAGTCTATATGGTTATCAAAAGTAGTGCATAGTAAGGATTTCTGATAGCATAAGATCCATTTGGTTTTCAAACTTCTTTTCCCGTAGGCTTAATCTCCATTTCCTTTACTTAAGGACAAGCAAAGATTCAAGTTTGGGGGATTTGATGTATTCGTATTTTATGAGTTCTTACTAGTGTTCTATTCGAGAAAAAAGTGCTTTGATATGTATTTGGCTCTTTTTGGAGTCTTTTGGTATTATTTAGTGTTTTTACGGGTTTTAAGTTGTTTTGGAGAGAAACAGAATAATTTGGGCCAAAAACGGATATTTGGAATGCAGAATCATGCTGAAGTTTCAGAAGATTGGCCTTTTTTGACAAACTTCCCACCATTATATCGAGCTGAACTCTTGACACAAGATAGCCACAAGAGTTAGCTTTAATTTGAAGGTCATTTTAAGGAAATTCAACGGTCCGATCAGAAGTTATGGCCATTTTACTGAACACCTGTCATGCTGGCAACGAGGAGACGAATGCGCAGAAATGAGCATCCTGGCAGAAGGACAGGGATCAATCGATCCCTGTTAACTAACATGACTATGATGATGACTTAAATTCCCTGAGAACACCTTGTGCCCAATGTTTTCTTGCCTGATTTACAACTCGATTTTCTGCTTTTGTTTGTTTTCTTTTCGATTTTAGCATCACCAACAATCTATTCCTTTTCGCTTTAGCCCGTGTTTGATCTATAGCTTTTCGTGTGATCACTGGTCTCTGTGGATTCGATCCCGAATCACTACAACGTGCTTAACTGTACGCTTGCAGTGATTTCTTGGGTGAAAACCTAAGCTATCAGTGGCCAATAGGGACGATGAGCATACGTTGGTGGTATTGGGCTATGTGCATGACAGGGTCGAAGGTCTCATCGTACAGGGCCATGGTTAGCCAAATCAACTTCTTAAGAACTTTTCTAAGAGCAATGGCATCGATAAACGGTGTGTCAGCGTAGGAATTAGGGGCGCTCTTGATGATTGGTAGAGCCACCCTTGGCAAGCGCTTAATCATGTTCTCCATAACTTCTAGCCTTCCCGTTAGTATGGATTCTAGACCATGGGCCTCTTTAGCGCTTCCTTCATGAGGTTTTCTAGGGCCGTTTTTATGGTAGGAGCCAGTGGTTCGGGGTAGACCTGAGCTTGGAGTTTGATATGCTCATGCCTCCTTTGCGACTGTTACTGGTGTCTCATCCAGCGACGGCATTGGTGGAACCTTCTTGTTGAACTTGACACGTCTCTCGTCACCTTCTGTGCTCGCATCAGGTGTCTGAACGCTCTTCTCCGCCGTCGAGGCTTTGACAATCGCGTTCTCATATTCCAACTCTTTCAGGCGAGCTTCACTCTGATTCAACTTCGCCGCAATCCACTCGTACTCTTGGAGTTTCGCTGTGATTATCGCGTCATCGGCGGTCTCGTGCGTTTTCTCCACAGATGCGGATCCGAGGATGTCGACCTTCTCTGGTTCAGATGAACTGCCAGATTTGCTCATCTTTGATTCTTTGTTCTTATTGAAAACTCCCCCTCCTTCTAGTGCCAAACTGTTTGGAGTTTTTTTGGTGATTCTTCGATGGAGAAGAACAAGAACAAGAGATTGAAGGTTTATAGGGTTTTTTTAGAAAGAGATGAGCGAAACGGGATAAAGAGATATGTAAACGATTCTTCTTTATAGATATTCAAGAGAAATCGAGTACAAGAGTATGCGTTTGTGTCAAAGCTTTCGGATCCTTAAATTAGGGTTCCTCCTTTTGTATTTATAGCTTTCGAATTAGAGTATTTCTAAATATTTTATGCATAACTTCTATATTTGAGCTTATAATACAAAAGGAATGTTTCCCAAGATTCAATAAGGTCCTTATCTCCTAAGATCTTAGACCATCTTAAGGGATATCCGCCCTACCTCGGCCATGGCCTCGGCTTGGCGATGGTATCCTTGGCTATGGCCTTGGTTAGCACCTACAACTAGGGGGCTTATTTATGTCTCCTTGGTCTAGGCTATGGTCGGACTCTAAAGGAATAAAATTTCCCCTAACACATACGACGTAAAATTAGCAGGATCTTAGCTCACAGAAACAAGACTTTCATAATCTGACTGATTTGAACTTATGGTTCACCAAGGGCGTGATTCCCCAGACTTACTCTTGGTTAAGACCACCACGGATTCTTGGTTCTCTGTGGCCAGGTGCCCCCGGGCTTAGATATCAAATTTCAAAATTTGTAATTTTAATGCCCTAGAGACCATAGTTCACTAAGGCCATTGCCTCACGTTTTCTTTGAATGCAGGTTCAACGACGAAAGATTGTGGACCTACTAAAGCTATGGATGTCTAGGCCCCAGTAGAGCGGCCAAAACTGACAGCTTGGAGTGCTTCAGTCGCCCAAGGCCGAAAGCCCCATGAACTCGGATGTCATGCCCACAGAGCAAGATAGCCTTGAAACTCGGAAGAGAACGAAAGGAGCTAACCTCTGCCATGGACCTGACAGGATCAGATAAGACGGATCTAGGATCCACATTCTACATCTTCAAAAAGAAGCATGGAGATGATCTAGTGCAACCAGTGCAAACCTATTTGTAGCGAAGGTAACTGTTGCGGTTCACCAAGACCACAATATTGATTCGGCGTCTCCTCGATAGAGCATGTGTACAAAGATAATAGACTAAGAAGATGACCGAAAAATAAAAAGGTTCAGGGAGTGAAAAGCAGCAAGAAGAAGCCAAGCAGAAAATGGGACAGAGGCCCTTTCGGCCCATCAAGATTAAAAGTTCTGACCTCGAGGACCCAAAAAATTTTAGAGGCCTTTTCAGCCCAACGACAAGAGTTCAAGGGCACGAAGACTCGAAAGATTTCCATGTCGGCAAAGGGGCCCTTACAAGATGAGAAACAACATTGGCCGAAGCCAATGCCTACATAGCAAAACAAAAGAAAATGATTTTTCACGCCTTAGGGGCGCATTCTTCTTCCTTCTTCTCTTCTTTAGGGAGGTTCGTTGGAGGAGGATCCTCAAGGCTTGGTAAATCAGGATGACCATTAGCCAGGGATGCCAATGTCGCCTCCATAGGATCAGTGGTCTTACCCTCAGCCAAGGCCTCCAAGCTGCGCACCTCTTGGACCTCATAGTCAAAATCGGCCAAAGGCCAGCCTTTGTGAGCCCCAATCAAGAAGTCTTTAGCCATTTCCCTTTTGGCCATCACTTTCGCCACGCCTTCAGCCTTGTCTGTCTCCTTGGACTTAGCCTCCACCAGGGTAGCAAGACGATATGCCTCTCCTTGAGCCTTCGCTAGCGCTTCCTTAAGATCCCTGACTTCGCAACTCATGGCCTCCGACTCCTTTTGCAGAGCTCCAGACCTTTTCTTCTCGACTGAAAGCTCTACCAAGGCATCTTCACTAGCTCGTCGAGCCTTGGCCACAACCTCTTTCAAGGCCCCTGTGTCCTCATGCTTGAGAAAGGCAGCAACGAAATACCTGCACAGGAAATCAAAGTTAGCAGTCACCCAAAGCATTAGAAAGGGAGCTGGTCAGACGCTTACTCCGAGAGCCTTATAGCAAAGGTCCTCCCTGGAATGAGCCTTCTTCTCCATTATGTCAGCTACACCAACGGCTAGGATGTAGTCAATAAGGGCATCTTGCCGAGAAGTGAGCGCCTCAGTTGAAGTTAGAGTCGAATAAACCTCCTTGACAGAGCGAGATTTCTTGACGACAGGAGAAGCGACTGGAGCCCCAACCCTCTTCTTGGCCAAGGACTTACTCTTCTTGGTAGGGACTTCATCAGAGATGGCTTCAACTTCCACCAACTTGGCACTGCCTTCTATGTACTTCTTGAGAGCCGCAAGGGTCATGTTCCCAGGTATTTTGCTTATGTTTGCCCCTATCAATGATGAAGGAAGAAAGTAAAGAAAAGAATTCAGCCGAAGTACCTAGGAGAGAATCATGGAAGTCTTACCAAAGATAGAGGTGTTTCCTAAATTGTGCTCGCTAACAAGGAAGTCAATCGCCCTCCGGTCCTTTTGTAGTCGCAAGATCGCCTCCACTCCAGGTCTACCTGACTCTGGTGGTGAGGTCTTAACCTCTGCACATCAACAAAGCAAGCACAAAGTAAGACATTAGTAAGGTCAAGAAATTTCTAACAGAATCGAGTCTACAGACCTTTGTATTCCCAACGAGTTAAAAACCTTGGGCTATCTCCCAAAGAGAGAAGGTAGTAGCGGTTTCGGTAGACCTCATTCTTGGTCCTCCGGACGTAGTGAGCCTTGTCATCCACCAAGGCTTCCTTGCCTATTCTGGTGTGAAGATGATACCTCAAGGGTTCACTCCAGTAGTAGAAAAACTAGTAGGTGTAAAGAACCTCATCTACTCCCACCGGAATAGCGGTCAACTCTGACAAGGCCAGTATAGACGTCAGAATGCGGAAGGCAAGAGGAGAGAATTGACAAGGGCAGATCCCAATCCTACTAGCCATCGATGTCACTAGAGAACGCAATGATCTTCGGAAACCAGCCTCTAAATACACTTCTATATGCCGATATCCGAGGAATCGCAGTTGGCAGCCCTTTGGGTAGCATCAGCACATCTGATAGGAAGGCTTGGGGGAAGAGCAAAAAGAACCTGCGCTTCTTCAAACAATCTTTGGTCAAGGATTGTATATGATATAATTATATTATTGTAAGATGATTGACTGTTATATATATATTCTTACCAATAAAACAATCCATCTAAAACTATTTTATATTATAAGTGAAGAAAAAAAATTTTTGCTACATATTACATAATATTAAGGGGCGTTATTGGATTTAAACTTTTAAGTGATTTTAATGTAGTTTGGTTTGGAAGTGTTTTGGCAGTTTCTAATGGATTCGATCCGTTGTATTTGGGATCAAAATACATCATAATACATCAAAATAACTTCTCCCTATATTCCTTTAAAATCAAATGGTATATTGAATAACATTGGATTTTAATGTATTTTAAAATACTTCGAACAATTACACAATGCAATAACAATGCATTTTTAATGTATTTGATCAAATACATAATTGAATAACAAGAGATTTGATATTGAATTCAAAATACAACCAATTCCTTTTAAATTTTAACTAAACCAATTTCCCTCTTAAATTACATCATTTCCCTCGAAAATATAAAAGTATTTTTCGGTTCGGTTTTTTCGGTTCAATTTGAATCGTGTTTAAAGGTTTTTTACCCACTTCTATCCAACCCCTAAACCCTATATAATCCCTAAACCCTATATAACCCCTAAATTCCATAATTTATTTTTCCCTCCAAAAAAATTTCCCCCAAATCATTTCCCACTTAAACTAAAATCCATTTCCCTCTAAAATTTTTTAGCACAGCCCATTTACAACACAGCTAAACATTTATCATTTTTTCATTCTCTATTCCGCCTCTCTCTCTCTCTCCCGATTCTTCTCTTATCTAGATCGTTGAAACCCTTGACAACGACGAGAGCACTGGTGATTCTTAGGTCGACGGGAAAGAATCTCCGCCGCGGATTTCACCTTCATCGGCGAATCCCTCCGCCTCATCTCTTATGCTACTTCATTACTCCTAAGCACTCAGATTCAGAAGAAAATGACGACAGCCACGACTTCTACTGCATCTGGTAGCGGTGCGAAGATGTCAATGTTTGAAGCCAAGTCTAGATTCGTAATCCCTAAAAACAAATTATCTGGATCGTTGATCCCGATTTTTAAACGCGGGAAGCCATGGGAGGTGGCGAATCGGAGCTAGGGAAGAGTAAGACTAAATGGGGTTCTGATTTGACACAAGATACTTCAGTCAAGAAGGGTAGAGTTTTAGCTTACCAGGTATTGTCAATGGTTTCGTTTATTATAGATTTTGGTTTCCATTATCAGTTTTTATTCGGTTCTTAGGGGTTTCGATTTGATTCTTTTGGTGTATAGCTCTCTCATTCTATGTGTTTGTATATGCTCTCATTCCATTAGTAGTTGTACTCGTATATCTATTATCTCTGTTTGTTTCGATGAACTGGTTTTGAATGTTCTTAGGGGTTCTCTTATTAAGGTTAGCTTTCTTGGTTTTGGATTTGATGATGTTAGCTTTCTTGGTTTATATCGACTGTTATATAAACATCATCAATGTTGTGAATTTTCTATTATATAAACATACATAGAGCATTGAGAAGCCACAGTTAAGCATTGCTCTGAGTGATTTTGTTAAGCATTGAGATGTCACTGTTAGCTTGATGAGGATGATTTTGAATAATAACACTTTGCTCTGAAAAACATTGAAACCAAAATGAATCTTCAAATGATCAACATATTACAATGTTTTATTCTGATACATATTAGTTGCTAGCTTACTGTTATATTCTAATTTTGTTATTTATATCATACAATTACTTAAGTTAATAATCTGTTTGGTTTATCTCCTATATATGCTTCATTTTGTTGATTCCTTTTTGTTGTTGATTACATCATCATTGACTTTGTTTGTTCTATATCTCGACTCAGATTCTTTAAGCTAATGAGAACATATTGAGGTTTCTATGTCTTTCTATGTTTAAGTCAGGATTTTTCTATTTGGGGTTTGTCTTTCTACACTTTACTATGGTTATGTTTAGAGTTTTGTTTCATCTTGCACTTCATCTTTCTATGATAGAGACGAGATACCTTGCGCTTCATCTTTCGACGATCTGTTGAGACAACAAAGGATCTCAACCTCTGCTCGGAAGCCGTTCGAAAATGATCTCAAAGATCTCGATTCCGGTGAAGATGGTCGTGACGCTAACAAGGATTTCGATGGTGATTGGAGCATCAGAGCCTCTGTGGGCCTTGATCCCACTCTCGATGATGAGGTGATTCAATTTTTTCCATTGAAGTTCTTAGTTTTGTTAACGATTGGTATCATTAAGTTAGGGAACATTGACTTAACAATCTTGAATTCGAAACATTCGACTTTAAGATTATTGAGTTTGAATTTCTGTTGTTAACAAGGGCATTGTCTTTCATTGAGAATTCGTTGAAACTTTCGTATTCGTCTGGAAATTTTTTGCTTTTTAATGCAGGCAGAAGAAGATGAGTGTAATAAAGTCGCACTAGGGGAAGAAGAGAATGACAGTGAAAGCTGAGTCTTTTTGTTTAGGTTTAGGTTTTTTTCATTAAGATTTGGTTTAATGTAAACCAATTTGGGGCTTATGTGGTAATTTTATTTTATTTTATTTTAATTCTGGTTTAGTTTTATAATTATTTTATTTTAATTCTAAATCAATTTCGGATACAATTTGTATTTTTTTTTGTTTTTTGAAATATAATAATAGTCACAAATTAGTTGCTAATATACGACCAAGAAAATGAGTTTTTAAATTGTCGCCAATATATGACTACGAAAAGGAGTAATAATTTAGTCGCAAATAAATGACTACATTTTATAGTATTTTAACAGTTGCAAAAGAACGACTATTTTGTGACAATTTGTTTTTGCGGCTAATTTTTAACGACTAAAAAATATAGTCGCAAATGGCCTTTTGCGACTATTTTGTGACTATTATTTTGGTCGCAAATCATCTGTTTTCTTGTAGTGAGAGCACGAGCAGATCGTAGCAAAACTGCAGAAGTACGAGCTGATCGCGGCGAAACTGAGAGATAACGAAGCTCGTCCAAAGGAGTTAGAAGATGAGAACGCGGTTCTCAAAGCCTTGACAGCGAAGACAGATGTTGATATACCCGAAGGTGATGACGAAGACGACGAAAGGCGTGCTAGGTTCAAAAGGAAAGTCCTGTTGATGCAGACTCTAGGCTAAACGCCACTAAAGGTCGTTAAGGACGCTCAGACGCATCAGACTCAAAGCTCAAGGCTAACCCGAAACCCTGGCTCTCAAAATCATAGCAGTCCTAGCAAACTCTACGAGGGAAACGCTAACGAGGCCCTAGGTGTTGAAGCCATGGTAACGGGAAGGCTAGAAGCCATGAAGAACATAATAAAGCGCTTGTCAAGAGTAGCTCAACCGATTATTAGGAGCACTCCCAACTCCTACGCAAATACGCCCTTTGTTGACGCTATAGCTTTCGGAAAAGTCCCCAATACGTTCTCTTGGCCAAGCATGACTCTATAAGATGGGACCACCGATCCATACATGCATATCTCGCAATATTTCCAATGCATGCTCACCGCCCCCATCGACCCCCCATCAACAATGAGCACTTGGAAGTCTATATGTGCAAAGGATTTGGAGCAACCCTCATAGGCCCCGCGGTTGTGGTACTGCAACCTAGCCAACAGCTCCATCAACTCCTTCGCCATGCTAACATATCGCTTCGTCGAGCAATTCGCTAGCAGCCAAGTTTTGAGACGTGACTCTGACGATTTCTATCGAGTCAAGCAACACCCATACTAGAGCTTGAGGGAGTACCTCCACCGATTCAACAGGGTGAAGGTGTCGGTTCCTAACTGCATCACCACCATTGCCATCTCAGCCTTTAGACAAGGGCTGTTGAATGATACTGACCTATATAAAGACCTCACCAAGTATCCGTGCCACACCATGGTGGACGTACTCTCTAAATCTTGGGCCCAAATTAAATGGGAGGAGGACCCAACCTATCAGGCCCAACTGGCACAGAGAAATCATCCCAAAGGGCATGGTAACTCCAAGACCACCAGGGATGATAAATCTAACACTAAGTTTGGACCTGAAAACGCCTCCAAGGGTGGCCCCAGAGGATGGCCAAATCCCTTAGAAAAAGTGGAGCACGAGAAGTACATGCCCATGACCTGGCGTGACATATCGAGTATGGTGATATCCCTGGCTGAGATAGTGACCGAGCTGGGATGTTTGACCGGAAAAGTCAAGTGGCTGGTAAAGATGGGGTCCCCCAACACAAGAGAGACACATCTAAGTGGTGCGATTTTCACCATGACCATGGTCACCAAATGGAGAATTGCTTCCAGCTAACGGTAGAAGTGATTGAGTTGCTCAGAAAGGGATACCTACAAGAGTTCCTCTCAGACATAGCAAGGGTGCTCATTCATGAACATACCAAGAATGACGTTCCCATGGGGCCAAGGCATAATTCGCCAAGGCACGGTTATGATGTCAATTTCATCTCTGGAGGATCAAAAGTAAGCGGGTGACAATCTCTGCTGCCAAGAGAAGCACTCGCGCTGCCAAGATCAACCATGGATTAGATGTCATGGCGGTCAGCAAAGAACGTTGAAGATGGCTCTAGCATAATAAGCTTCACCACTAATACCGAAGGGGAAGTGATAACTTCGCCCCTGGTTATATAACTGAAAGTTTCAAACTGCCTCATGAGGCGTATCCTCGTCGACAATGGCAGCTCCACTAATATAATCTTCACCAATGCCTTTGAAGGCATGGGACTAAACGAAGAAGTGATCACCAGAAAGTCTACTTCTCTAGTCGGATTCAGTGGCAAACTGAAGCAGACCATGGGAGAAGTAATCCTACCGGTATGCGCCAGAGGTATCAATCAGAGGACAAAGTTCCTCATTATGGATTGTTCCTCGGCGTACAACGCAATAATGGGGTGGCCCTAGATACATGAGATGAAGGCCGTTCCATAGACTCTACATCAATCATTGAAATTTCCAACACCTTGGGGAATAAGGGAGATCAGAGGAGATCAGTAACGGGCCCGCTCATGCTACCATTCGACCCGTAGAGCTATCGCTCCAAATCCCCGCTCAATGGCCACAACCATGGAGATCTCTGCCGAGCCATTGCACAAAGAAAGCAACCCTCAAAAAAATTTCGAATACCGGTCAGGGGGCAAGGCCGCAGGCAAAAGACGAGCCTGACGGGAGCGCGGAGATACGGAATGACGGAACACCTGGAATGCCCTCCACAGCTCGAATACCACTTCTAAGCAAGAAGGCATGGGCGTAAGCCTTGGCGCTTCTTCTCAGCCATGAGATGGTCATCGTTTTTCTTAGAATTCAATTATGTAATAAAAGCTCCCGCTATTATTTGACAAAAGAAATTTTGGGTCTTGAAATACATTCTTGAAAGAAAAGAAAAACGATTTCCTTTGGAGAAAAAAAAAGATACAACATCTTTGAAAAACTCCTTAGGTATCTACTAAGGCCTTGTGGCCCAAAAAAAATTTATATAATGGGACGGGATCCTAAAAACCATGATTGAAAGGTCATGGCGGAATGCGGACAGACTCCTAACTATGATCCATCTAATGCAAACTAGATCCTAAAAACCAAGGTTGAAAGGCCATGGCGGAATGCGGACGAGATCCTAAAAAACCATGGTTGAAAGGCCATTGCAAAATACGAACCAGATCCTAACGATGGTAGATGCAATACATCAAAACTATGAGTTAGCAAAACTAATGGATATGTGCACCCCTTTCCATCCTAGTATGCGGCTCATACAAAAACTTAAAACCGGTCGGTAACAATAAAGCTACTAAAAACTCTGACAAAACGTGTCAATAAGGCTTCGGCTTAGGGACTAAATGTCTAAACATGCCTTGTTCCCAAAGGCAGGTTTGCCCATCGATCTTATGTATTAAAACATAGATCTCAATCGAGACTAAGGCTTGTTAATTAAACACTTATGAATTCGCGACTCATACGACGTAAAATTACCAGGACCTTAGCTCACAAAAACAAGACTTTCATAGTCTGACAGATTCGAACCTATGGTTCACCAAGGGCTTGATGCCCAACAGTTACTCTTGGTTAAGACAACCACGGACCCATGGTTCTCTAAGGATATGTGTCCTCGGGCTTAGATGTCAAATTGGAAAATTTGTAAATCTAATTACCCATAGACCATAGTCCACTAGGGCCATGTGCCCCATGTTTTCTTTCAATGCAGGTTCAACGACGAAAGATCGTGGACCTACCAATGTTATGGATGTCTTGGCCCCAGTAGAGCGACTAGAACCAACAGCTCAGAGTGGCTAACACGCCCAAGGCCAAGAGCCCCATAAACCCGGATGTCATGCCCAAAGAGTAAGAGAGCCCTGGAACTCAGAAGAGAATGCAAGGAGCTAACCTCTACCATGGACCTGACAAGATCAGATAAGGCGGATCCAAAATCAATAAGTCCCCACCTTCAGAATGAAGTTTGGAGATAATCCAATGTAACTAGCATAAACCCATTTGTTAGAAAAGCATCTACTGCGGTACACCAGGGCTATAATGTTGACTCGGCGTCTCCTAGATAGAGCATGTCTAGGAAGGCAATAGACTAAGAAGATGACTGAGAAATAAAAGGTCGAAAGAGTGAAAAGTAGCAAGAACAAGCCAAGCAGAAAATGAGGTAAAAGCCCCAAAAAGCCTATTGTGGTTAAAACCTCGAGTCTCTAAGGCACAAAAGTTTTGACACCAAACGACCTGAGCTTAAAGGCGCAAAGACGCGAAAGAAATTCAGCACCCACAAAGAAACTTATGCGGGGTAAAGTATGGCATTGGACAAAACCAACGCATACAACTCAAGATGGTAATCGCTGACTTTTGTGGCTGCTCAATAGAAAGCGATCGGAGGTATCAGGATTTTTGTCGCTTGAGGAAGTAACGAAGTTTGCCAGAGCCTCCACTAGTGGGAATGATATCCTTACAATAAGGCGATTGCCATGGTTCCTTGAAATAGTGAAGGGAAGGTCATTTAAAAAGGTATATATGTCCCATAGTCAAAGTTGGTGACTATCTCCAAAGTCGGTTCAGATTCCCATAACCTAGAGCCAAGACTAAGGCAAGGAATGGTTCAAAGGAGTGGAAGCCAGGTCAGATGCGATAGAAGGCCATGACGACAAGTTTTGAGAATAAAAAAACGAAGGGCAAAGGAATTCATGGATTTTATTACATCATAGGAAAAGTTCTTACAAAGGAACTATGACAACCCAAATATTACAAAGCATCTTTTCAGAAGAATGAAAGCTATCACATTCGGTTTCATTAGTACATCTCTAACGACTAAGCTAAGGTAAGAATCCATGCAATGTCCTGGAAGACTTCTGCGAAAGCTAAGGACGTCTCCCTTCCTTAGACTCAGAGTGCCTATCGACAAACGACGGATCTACACCAGGGGGTCACGTCAAGTATCCCCATGGTGGATAAGATTATACCACATTACGAACACTAGGACCAAGGGCTAGAGAGAGACGTCTAAGGGGAAGACTCACCCACAACCTGGAGAAGACTCGAGTCCTTCTATTGCTATGGCAGAAATAGACCCCTTAGAGTCCAACGGGACCCAAGCCTGTCCATTATGGATGTTGCGGCCGCGATGGTCTGGGATGGCCAGGCGACTGTACTAAGGGTTCCATCTTCTTCCGACCATGGTTTTTGGTGCTTATATGACTTATCATCAACTTGGAGAGCCATATTCACTGCATCAATCCTCATCCTGGACAGCCTTGGCAACATTAAATCCAAAGGAAGCACCAAGGATGTCCAGCACGGCAGGGGGAGATCACCAAGGTGGAATTCCATTTGGATAGCCATGGCGGTAACCAGAGCAATGGTCCGCCATCATTGCCTAGCTCGATGGAAGATCTCGAAGGTCGTTACTCTGTCATCACAAGCGCTGAGCACCTTCAGACCAATTCCAAAGCACCATGGAGAAATCGACGTAAAGCGATGTCCTTGTTGATGCGTTTCCGCTTAGATCTGGGAGGTTTTTAGTCTCTTATATTGCTGGAAATCAGAGATCAAGAGATTTTTATTTGTTTTTTTTTATGATTGTGTTTGAAAAGAGATGGAAAGAAAAAGATGGCCGATTGGG
>OVAN01012003.1:0-14141 GCA_900406275.1 Anastatica hierochuntica | reverse complement strand
AATAACTTAATAAAAAAGTCAAACTTAATCATGTCTAAAACATATTATCCACAGAATTGAAAGCAAAAACCAAAAACTCCAAATCAAAAACCAAACACCAATAAAATAAAGAAACCTGGTTCATTAAGTAACTATAGCTCAAATCATTTTTTCTCTTCATCGGGAACATATCATGATGTTCTAGGTGAGTAGTATCACAAAATCATCTTCTCCATCTTCGTACACCAAGTTTGTTTCCACTTCCTTTCCCTTTTATCTTTAATGATTGTTGATCGAGATCAACAAGATATTTTTGTGTACGACATGTATGAGACCAATGGTCTTTTCCTCCACAGCGGTAAAATACATTCTCATGAATTACTTTCTCTTGATTGTTACCAGCTTTGTTTTCTCACTTTTGGTGAGAGTACGAGTTCTTAAAAGAAACTCCTCGACCTCGACCTCAATCATATGTGTATCCACAACCACGACTATGACCACGACCACACATGTAATGACTTCCTCATCTATTATAGTTAGCATGGTTTTGTTCTTTTCTATCATATGATGTCAAATTCGTTTCCGGTAATAGAGCAAAACCAGTTGGGCGTAGTCCATGGTTTTTCATCAACATCTCGTTATTTTGCTCAGCCACAAGGAGACAAGATATAAGTTGGAAATACTTCTGGAATCCCTTTTCACGGTATTGTGTCTGTAGGACAACATTATTTGCATGAAAAGTAGAGAAAGTATTCTCTAACTTATCTGCTTATGTGATTTTCTCTCCACACAATTCTAGCTTAGAAGTAATTCTAAACAAGGCTGAGTTATACTCACTTACGGACTTAAAGTCTTGTAGCATTATATGTGTCCAATCATAATGAGCTTTAGGTAAGATCCCAATTTTTTGATGATCATACCTTTCCTTTAGTATTGTTCCAAAGGATTAGTGGATCTTTGACAGTCAAATACTCGTTTTTGAGACCCATATGGAGGTGATGATGAAGGAATATCATAGTTTTTTCATTTTCTTGATTTTGAGCTTGATTTCCTTCTTTGATCTTATGCTCAAGTCCCTTTGCACTAAGGGAAAATTCAGCATCTGATGTCATCTCAAATAGTTGTCTCTAATGATATCAAAAACTTCAAATTCAACATTAGTGGAATTTGACATGGTCCTACTAAAATAACAAGTAATAATTAAATTTCATAAAAAACAATTATTATTTATTTGTTCCTATCATGTCATATAATTGTTGGACAATTCCACATTTAAAAATAAGATATCTTTATAAAAAGAGAAGCTTATTTAGAGATAAAGATGGAAATTAGGATTCCCAATTGTAATAGGATTATGAGAAGTCTAAATGTATAAATAAAAAGTTGAAGGGGAGTTGTCCCTAAGACTCAAGATAAAGAGATTTAGTTTAGAGTAATTTTAAATCAAGAGAGAAGAGAAGTTCTTTATAAACACAAACTGATCTCCGATTTTAAGACATTAATTTGTATCAGAGCTTTGTTTCGAACCTTAGAAGACATTGTAGCAATGACTAATCCGATCAAAGAGACACAGAAGAAAAGGAGCGATGATTCTCCATCGATCAATAGAGACCTTTAAAGACCTTGCTTTCATCGACAAACTACAAAGTTTGGTCAATGAGGATGAAAGTAATATTGCGTGTACATCAAGTCTTGGATACGATCAAGCTTAGGTCAACTGACTTGAAGAAAAATGATGTCGCGATTGCTCTTCTATTCTAATCGATACCCGAAGCCCTGATCTTACAAGTTGGTGAGCAAGATACATCAAAAATGATGTGGGAGGCAATAAAAGCTAGAAACCTTGGAGCTGATCGCGTGAGAGAGGCTAGGCTCCAAACTTTGATGACCGAGTTTGATAAGCTGAAGATGTATGAGAATGACAACATAGACGATTTCACTGGAAATATCTCAGGATTGGTGTAAAGTCAGCCTTATTAGAAACGATGATCGAGGAACCAAAGATCGTGAAGAAGTTCCTAACTGGACTTCCTAGAGGCAAATATATTCATATTGTGGCATCTCTTGAGCAAGTTTTAGATCTAAACTCAATAAGTTTTAAAGATATAGTAGGGAGATTGAGAAAGAGTTTTAGATGAAACAAGAGATGGAGAACAAGAAAAACTCATGTACGTGAGCAATATGAAACCAAATCTAGGAGGATTTGGTGACAATCAAGGCACAAGGTTAGGTGGTGGAGGAGCTGGAAACTCCGGCAGCCAAAGCAAAGGAGGTAGAGGCTACCGGGGCAGAGGCAGAGCCATCAACAAGGGCAGAGGGCGTGGAAAGTTTAATGGTCAGTATCAAGAAAAAGAAGCCGGAGAAAACCAACAAGGATCTTTCTAAGGTTCAATGTTGGAGATGTGATAAATTTGACCATTATTTGAATAATTGTCCTCAAAGACCACAACGAAACCACAAAGCTAATATGGCGGAGACGCAAGAGGCTGAAGCATTATACATGCATGAGATAATGCTTTTAAATGAACAAAAAATGTTTCCAAAGAATCTTGATACACACGAAAAGGATAATTGTGTGTGGTATCTAAACAATGATGCGAGTAATCTTACGATGGGAAAAAAAAAACATTCTTCTCAACGCTAGATGAAACCATTAAGGGAAAAGTAGAGTTTGGAGATGGTTTGCAAGTAGACATAGTAGGAAAAGGAGCAATTTTCTTTGTGGGCAAGTTGAGAGAAAGACGATTACTCAAGGATGTCTACTAGATACCAAACTTGAAGCACAATATAATAAGCCTTGGACAAGTTACAGAGCACGGATGTGAGGTGAATATGAAAGGCAATATCCTAGTTTGGAAGGATTCACAGGGCAAGTTACTTGTAGAGGTTAAGAGATCGGTGAATCGCATCTACAAGACACCAATGGAGATATATAATGCAAAGTGTCTTCAGATAGAAAGTGAAAACCTTACACAAAATTGACATTCGCGTCTGGGGCCATGTGAGTCATGGTGTTATGAAAAACATGATAGATAATGAAATTATGATAGGAATGCTGCAAATCACACAAGACAAAGACGTGTGCAGAATTTACCAAATAGGGAAACAAACGAGAAGTTCATTCCCGAGCTAAGCTGTGTATTGTGCCTCAAGAACATTAGAGTTGATTCACGTAGAATTGTATGGACCAATCTCGCCGCCAACACCATCCAAGAATCGATATATATTGGTCTTAATTGATGATTTTTTGAGATATATGTGGACGAAGCTACTTAAAGAAAAGAGTGAAGCGTTTGAATGTTTTAAGAGATTCAAGGCATATGTTGAAGCTCAAATGATGATGTCTATCAAGACTCTTCGCACCGATAGGGGAGGTGAATTTACTTCAATAGATTTTAATAGATTCTGCAAAGACAATGGAGTAAATAAACATTTAAGGGACCCGTATACACCACAACAAAATGGTGTTGTGGAGAGAAGGAATCGGACGCTAATAGAGATGACGAGGAGCTTGCTCAAAGGGATAAGAATGTTGAATCACTTGTGGGGAAAGGCGGTGCGCCGTGCTACGTACATCATAAACCGAGTACCCACGAAAGCGTTGATGGGTCAAACTCCATATGAAAGCTTCACAACCAAGAAACTCAATGTTGAACACTTAAGAGTTTTCGGTTGTGTTGCGTACACAAAAAAACAATGGTCCGGGTTTGAGAAAAACTCGATGATTGAGCAACAGAAGTAATAAACTTAGGCACCGAGTCGGATACCAAAACTTATAGACTCTTTAACCTAAGAACAAATAAGATAATCGTGAGTAAAGTCATTATCATTAATTAGAAAAATGATGGGATTGGACTGAATCCGAAAGAGAATGAGAGGAAATAGGAACATTCACTGTATTAGGTGAATGAAAAACAGTAAATGCAACATATGATAATGCACAACATGCGACGCATCCACAAGTAAACACTGAAGCTTAACTCGATCAGAACCCTCTTGGTCACGATGCTGAAAGAGATGTAATGAATGATGAGTATGAGCAGGAAGCTACTGATCATGGAGTTGAAAACAAAGTAGAGGATCCAAGTTTACTACATGGAAATGCTCAACAAATAATGACAAGAGATAGTCGAGTCATTACAAAACCGAAACGGTTTGACAACTATGTGCTACTAACGGAGTGTAAAAGAGGAAAGTTGTTGTTCACCGTGAACGGTGAACCTGAAAGTTATAAAGAGGCAGTTAACACGAGGGAATGGGTTGAAGCTATGATAGCTAAGATAGAGTCTATCATAAAGAATAAAACATGGGAGCTTGTGGAAAAACCGGATGGTGTAAATCCTATCGGGCTGAAATGGATTTTCAAGATCAAACGAAAGGCCGATGGAACTGTGGTTAAATACAAGACACGATCGGTGGCTAAGGGTTATATACATCAACAAGGAATAGACTTTGAAGAAGTGTTTGCTCCAGTAGCCCGATTAGAGATCGTCCACCTTCTCGTATCTTTAGCAGTAAGCAATGGTGATTTACATGAGGAGGTGTACATCACACAGCCTAAAGGATTCGAGAAAAAGGGCAAGAAAATTGAGTTTACAAGCTAAACAAAGCACTATATGGTTTGCGTCAAGCCCCTAGAGCTTGGAAATTGAAACTCGACAATACCCTTAAACAAATGAGTTTCGTCAAGTGGAAGAAGGAGCCATCGGCATACCAAAAGAAGACTAAGAAAGATCTCTTGATAATTGCTATATACGTTGATGAATTTTTGTGACAAGGTCAAACAGTTCAAGAAAGACATGTCATAGAGGTTTGAAATGTCTGACTTAGGGAGACTATCGTATTACTTGGGGATCAAAGTAATACACGGAACTAATGGGATTAGAATAAAACAAGAAGGATATGCACATGGGATTCTTGCGGATAGCTTGATGGAACAATGTAACTCGACTCATGTGCTGATGGAGTTGAACCTGAAAGTTTTGAAGGCAGAAGATAAAGAAGAAATTGACGCCACAAGCTATAGAAGGACAATCGGATGTCTTAGGTATTTGCTCCATACCCAACCAGACCTCTCTTATGGAGTAGGAGTTCTGAGCCGATATATGCAAGGCCCCAGGACATCGCATGGTCAAGCCATTTAGCATATACTAAGGAATGTAAAAGGAACTACTAAGTATAGATTGTTCTTTAAGAGAGATGGGTCGAGAAGGGTTATTGGTTACAGTGATAGTAGCCATAAGATAGACATTGACGACAAATGAATACGTCGGGGCATATATCTTTTTTTATGGATCGTCATTAATCATATGGACTTCTCAACTTCGTGTGAGGCAGAACTTATGGCTACTACATAAGCAACAAAGCAAGTCATATGGCTTAAAGAGTTACTAAGTGAGATTCTAGGTAACAAAGATAAGAAGGTCATACTAAGATAGACAACAAGTTAGTCATGACACTCACCAAGAATCCAGTATTTCATGGCAGGAGTAAACACATACTCTCTAAGTACCCCTTTATACGAGAGTGTGCAGAGAACATGTTGATCGAGGTTGAACATGTATCTGGAGTAGAGCAGAAGGCAGACACACTCACTAAGCCGTTAGGCAAGAACAAGTTCAAAGAAATGAGGGGTTTACTTAGAGCTGAAGAAATTAATTCGCCTAAGACTCATGTTGGAATTAAGGGGGAGAGCGTTGGATAATTCCACATTTAAAAAGGAGATATCTTTAGATAAGGAGAAGCTTATTTAGAAATAAATATGGAAATTAGGATTCTCAATTGTAATAAAATTTTGTCAAAAAAAATTGTAATAGAATTAGGAGAAGTCTAAACCTATAAATCAATACTATTAAAACCGATGCACAACAACCTTTCTTTATGTGTGATATGCACTCTTTTAAAATCATGTATTAAAAAAAATATTGATTGATTGATGATATTCTTTTTATGATAACGAATTAATATTTCCGTAAATATTTGTATAGATAACAAATTTAATTCAGATTCTATTTTTGAATGATAACATATTTAAACTAAGATAATAAATTCATTTAAGTAATATTTTCTAACAATATATATATATATATATATATCTTATATTCTGTTTTTGAAATTACGAAATTAACTCTCTAACATTTTTTTATGGTAATGATTGATTTAACAGAATATAGTTACTTTTTATGACAAAGGATACTGATTGATTTATTATATTTTTTACGGTAATTGAATTAATATTTTAGTAATATAGATATATTGATTACAAGTTTAACCTCAAATAACAGGTAATTATATTATAAATATACAATAATCTATATATATGATTTTAAAAAAAAATTAATCTATATATATGAATTATCATAAGGATTCATACAATACGTTTAAAGCTTTTCATTTATTGTATTATGAATTTTTTAAAGCACAAATCAAAAAAATTATTATTATTATATTAATAAAATAGTAAGAAATTTGACAATGCTAATATAAATGAATTGACTTTATAACTGTATCATCACTTCGTGTATGATATAAATATATGGTACAAGAAACACATTTTCATTTTGAAATCGAATCGACAATCCATGTCGCTAATACGTTTCAATAATAAAACTATTTTTTCATTATTATAGTTTATTTATAATTAAAACTAATATCATCTTCAACTTTTTGTACTACATTATACAAAAAAAAATCTCGCGCTTCGAATGTCCAGGTCAAAATCTAGTTCAACGACTAATATCAAAACATGCAACGAAAATATCAAATCAACTTAAATTGAATGCTTATGTAAATATAATAATATAACAAAATCCGGCAATCGATTACCACAAACTAAATTAATATTACTTATGAAATCGAATTGTTATATTACGCTTTAATAAAATTAAAGTTTATATCAAAATAATATTTGCTACCTCAATTGGAACGAAACAAGTTGGTTTTAGAACAAAGACGAGACACGATATCGACTAAGAATATTAATTTGAGAGGTTAAATAATCGTACTGATAATGTGTTATAAAAAGAGAGAAGAAATAAGAATTAGAGATTTCTTATTCATGAATAATATGCTTTTTGTATAGGGTTACAAAGAGATCTTAGCTTTAACTTGATCAAGTAAACTTACGGAACATGTAATTACGGAACATGTAATTTTAGAAGATTCTATAATATGCGTTAAATATAAGGACATCACCAAATTAGACTTAGAAATTTCTATTTTCTAGATTTGGATTCCTAAACTGCCAGGACCGGCCCTAAGAGAGTCTATACCAGTTTGCGATCTCCTTAGACCAAATTTGTTTAATTACGCAAATTGTACGTGCGTTACTAATTTCTTTTAAAAATGAAATATTGATTTGATTTGATCACATAAGAGTTGCGTGGGAGGCACACGCCAGCAGCGACGGACGGCAGACGTCATTAGCTACCAACAGACCATTTCCATGCCTTCGCTATCCATCACACGCGCCCTTCAAGTCAAAACCGGCCACACATGTTTTCTTTCTTAAATTTTCTCTGATTGAAAATGAGATAAGCCTCAACAAACGGTAAAATATATTCAATTAACATAAGCACTATTATTCAACAATTTTCCATATAATTTTGGCCTAAAAAACAAAATTTTACAATACTAATAACTTTACGAGAAAATAATAATAAAATATTTGCCTGCATACATCACTCCACAACTCAATTCTTTTATTTTTAAATTTGGAGATGCTATAGAAAACGACAAAAGTGGAAAAGGAAGAGGCACATGTCAAACACACGTGTCCCATTAACACGCACTGCTTCTTATGTGCTCTCCACGCGCCTCCTTCTTTCCACACACGCCCTCCTCTTCTCTTTTATTCCTCTCTGCTTCCTCCACCCATTTCTCTATTCTCAGATTCTTCCGACGAGATTCTTACCCGAGTAATTTAGGAACTCTCTCCCCGCTTGAGGTATATCTCTGATGTCTTTTTTAGGGTATTCTTCTCTGTTTTTGATTTGATAAAAGAATATATGGTGAGAATCTTAAAAGTACCTGTGGGGATTTTGAGGAATCAAAATCACAGTTTCGAACATTGAAATTCATAAAAGTTTTTTCTTTCTTTGTGGGTTTGTGTTTTTTTGTCAGATTCATTCACATCATAGCATAATCTTCAATTGGGTTTTCGTAAATCAACCATCTTCTTCTCTTAGTTACAGGTGACTTCACAGAGAAGATGGGATCGAAAACTCCTTCCACATCGACTGATGAAGCAAATGTTACTGTAGATGAAAGGTGAGAATTTATTAAGATTTTCAATTCTATTTATCTTTGTTTCTTGTGATTTGATTCATCTTTACAACAGGTCTAGAAAAGGCAAAGTACCCAAAAGGATCAACAAGGCTGTTAGGGAGAGGCTTAAACGCGAGCATTTGAATGAGCTTTTCATTGAATTAGCCGATACCCTTGGTAATATTTTCAATCCACCATCGTTTCCATGGATTTTGAATCCAAAACAATTGCTTTAATTTGGTCGATTTCTGAATTTGATGGTGTTATCAACAGTGATTTTAACCGGCAACACTTTCTTGTCTCAGAACTGAATCAACAGAACAATGGGAAAGCCTCCATACTATGCGAAGCTACTCGGTTCTTGAAGGACGTGTTTGGTCAGATCGAGGCCCTTAGGAAGGAGCACACCTCTCTCCTCTCTGAATCTAAATATGTAAGCTACGTACTTTATGATTATGTTCATGTATCTGGTGATGACACAGATTAAGAAGCTACGACAGATGTTACTTTCAACAGTCTTTTGTTGTAAATGGTTTTTGGTGATGAAACCTCATGTGTGTGTGTGCAGGTAACCACAGAGAAGAATGAGCTCAAGGAAGAAACATCCGTGCTTGAGACTGAAATTTTGAAACTACAAACCGAGATAGAAGCAAGAATGAATCAGTCGAAACCCGACTTGAACACCACCCCTGCACCTGAGTGCCATCATCACTATCAGCAACATCCCGAACTTGCATCTCAGTTTTCAGGACTTCCCATTTTCCAAGGTGCCGGCTTTCAACAACCTGCTGCAACTCCTCCTGGTGCCACAGTTCTCATCCTTCCAATACAACCCGATCACCCAGCACAAGATGCTCCTGACAGGACAGGGCTTGCGCAGACACAAACGTCTTTGATGCATAATAGCTCAAATGTAAGTAAGCCGTGTCCAAGATATGCTAGTGCAGCTGACTTGTGGCCATCTCGGCTACTTGGGGAGCGGCTGAAAGCTAATGAATGAGTCTTGCTTTGCTCAGCATGAAGTAGCAATTTGAGTTAGTTAACAGCAGAAGAACTTGAAGTACCTTGGTTTTGTATTTGTGGGTTTGGCCTTGGCCATTTATTGTTTTATGTTGGTTGTTCATAGGGTCTTTCTCGTTTGAGAAAAACAATAAGAAAATTAACTTCAACCTTTTGTCTGTTTTCTTTCATTTTTCGTAAATTACTAAACACGACAACCAGAAACAAGAGCAAAAATACCGATCCTTTTTACATTTCCCAAGAAGAACGTTAAATTCTACGGGTGGGCCTTCTGGGTTAAGGGTGTAAGCTTAGAGCATCTCCGACCCTTTGCTATTTTTTTGTCTCTATATGCTATAATAGAGTCAAATTTGTTTCAACTCTTCTCTATTTCTTTTTTTAAAATAGGGATTGCTATTTTTTCCTCTATAATAGAGTCATACTTTTTGTTTACACATTGATCCTTTCACTTTTTGTAATTATAATTAAAATACATGTTTATGAGAAATAATAACTTTTTTACATATAAAACACAACTTTTTTATTTACATAATATTTTTTTTATTTTTTACAATTATAAATAAAATAAATAAACAATATTATTATTTTATTTTAAAGTCTAACTTTTTATTTAACAAATATCATAAACTTTATATTTTAAACTAAAATCATTAATTAATTATTTAAAATTTCACATAGATTTTACATATTGATAATATATTTAAGTTAAACTTAAATATTAATTAATACAACATGTTTTAAAAATTTAATACTCCGGTAAATTATTTTCGGATCCACAAAGATGGTTAGGTGGATGGAGGAGGAGCTTGTTGATGGTTAGATAATGTGTACTTTGTGATGTCAAGAAAAAATGTTTACTTTATTTTATTATTTTTATTATAATGTTTTTTATAATAAAGTATTTAGTTTAAATAATATTGCAATTTTATGAAAATTTTCTAAAAGTTATAATAAACGGGTGACTTTTCAACATTTATAAGTAGAAAGTGTTAAATGTAAAATTAAAAAAGAATCTTTGAAGAATATTCTTTTTTAGAGGGAAAAATAGGGAAATACATTGGAGCAAAACTCATCTCTATTATAGAGGAAAAAATAGAGGAATACATTGGAGATGGTCTTAGGGGATGTATTTGAGTATTTGATGGGATTTGATTTTTAATGAGTTTTTAGAAGATTTTGATGAATTAGAGAAGTAGTTGTGAATTTTTATAGAAATTCTCTGCAATTCCACTTAAAACCATTTGATTAGAATCTTTTTATTTTTTATAAGGAAATTCAACTAAAACAGTTTAAATCGCTTAAAATTCATTAGTTAAAATATTTCCAGTAACAGTGGATTTGAAGATACATTTTAAAATCATCATTTCAATAAACTGAATTGTATAAGACTTTTTAAAATTCTTGTTTAATAACATAAAATTTCAGATTTTAATACAAATAAGTCCAAATTCCTGTTTGAATACACCCCCTAGTTCGTCGCTCTCCCAAATGTACATCAAATTACAACACTTTCTATCAATTAAAAGTAAAAGCTAGATGTAAAATGCATATAAAATATTTAATATTCTTAATGCATTTGATACTAGTAGTTTGACATAATTTGGTGCATCAAATATCATATATTTTAAATTTTACTTTTTCTCCGGAAAATTTTAAAAATATACTTATTCACGATATTAAAGCATATTAAAATATAAAAATTGTTTAGGGTTTTTTGGTGATTCTTCAATGAAGAAGCACAAGAACAAAAAGATTTAGAAAGATAGAGCAAAGAGATATAGAAAGAGTTTGTAAAGTGATTCTTTATTGATGATAAGAAATCGATTACAATCTATATGTGTTTGTGTAAAGTTTTTGGACTCTTGAACTAGGGTTCTTCCTTTGTATTTATAGTTGTCAAATCAGAGTATTTCCATATTTATTTATCGATAACTTCTATGTTTGAGTCTATCTATTCAATAAGAAATATTTCCCTAATTCATTAAGGTATTTTTCTTTATCTCTTAAGATTTAGATAGACTAAGGGGATACCCGCCCTACCTCGAGAAGAGATTCCAGTTGCGGATCGAGTGAATCAGAAAGGAAGTCTCATGGGAATATGACCTCGGCTTGGCGGTGGTGTCCTTGGCTATGACCTTGGTTCACATGTTCAACTAGGGAGTTTGTTTATGTCTCATTAGTCTAGCTACGGCCGGACTCTAAGAGAATAAAATTACCCCCAACAGTTCCCCCCCCCCAGTGTTCATTTTCCACGTGTGGAATTTGAAGAGTAGATCCTCTCTTAAGAGATTTCGGTTCATACCTTAGTTTGGGATCGACTTTGTAGAAATAAAAAGTAAAAGTGTAGCTTCAACCATGGTTCTTGTCGGTATCGCCAGTCCTTCGTTGATATGGGTTCATCCTTGCTGAGTCTCATTAGCGCTAGTGGACCAAATCTTTAAGATGAACTCTTGGGCTTGAACTTTATGGCATGATTTTGGCTTCTCTTTTTGTCTTCGGCCCATTACCGCTAGGGTTAAATAGGCGGGAAAGTAAAGAGTCATTTTCATTTGTTTCTCGCGGTAAGTCCTTGGCGTATTTTCGGTAGATCTCGCTTTCTTTTACCCTTAGTAATGACAGCGTTGATGCAATGGCAATAGATCTTTGATTTTGACCTTGGGTTTCTCCGTTGATGGTCTTTTCTGACGATCTCTGAGCAGGTTCTAACCATTTCTCTTCCGATTTGCAGATCTGAGGACCTTTGAGCAAGTTCTAACCATTTCCCGGCTCTTCACTCGTACCGTTATGGCTTTCTTTAAGGTTTGAGCTTCCTTTTTTAAAAAGACGCAACCTTTTTAGAATGCCTTCCAAGGTTTTAGTAGATCCCAACCCTTCGTCCGTCCTTGATCAAGATTCATTGGGCGAAGCACGAGTCCTCTTCGATCTTCCGCCAAGCCTTCCACTTAGATGTGCTGATGTTAACAAAGGGCTGCTAACTGCGGCCCCTCATATATCCCCATTTATGAAGTGTATTTAGAGGCTGGCTTCCGGAGATCATTCCCTCCTCTAGTGGTAGCGTTGGCTAATAGGTTTGGGATATGCCCTAGCCAATTTCTCCCCCAGCCTTCCACATTTTGACATCTATCCAGGCCTTGTCGGAATTAACCTCTATTCCGGTGGGAGTAGACGAGGTTCTTTACACCCACTACTTCTTCTACTACCAGAGTGAGCCTTTAAGGTATCACCTTCACACCAGAATGGTTAAGGAATCCTTGGTGGATGACAGGGCTCACTACGTTCGGAGGACCAAAGATGAGGTCTTTAGAAACCGCTACTACCTTCTCTCTTTGGAAGATAAAAAAGGTTTTTAACTCATTGGGTACGCAAAGGTCTGTAGACTTGGTTTTGTTAAACATTCCTTGACATTGCTGACGCCTTACTTTGTGCTTGTTTTGTTGCTATGCAGAGGCGATCCTGAGGCTTCCCAAGAGCTGGAGGGCGATTGACTTTCTTGTTAGTGAACACAATTTAGGACACACATCTATCTTTGGTAAGCCTTCAATGAGGAGCATACATGAGCAAAAGAACCGGAAATGTGGTCTCTACAGCTCTCAAAAAGTATATGGAGGGCAGTGCCAAATTGGTGGACGTTGAATCCATTTCTGATGAAGTCCCTACCAAGGAGAGCAAGCCCCTGATAAAGAAGAGGATTGGGGCTCCAGCCGCCTCTTCTGCCGTCAATAAATCTCGCTCTGTCAAGGAAGTTTCTTCGACTCTGGTTTCTACTGAGGCCTCTACTTCTCGACAAGATGCTCTTGTTGACTATCTCTTAGTTGCTGGCGTGAACGATATAATGGACAAGCAGGCTCGTTGTGAGGAGAATCTTTTCTCCAAGGCTCTTGGGGTAAGCATCTGATTAACTTCCTTTTAATGCTTTGGGTGTCTGCTGACTTTGATTTTCTTTGTAGGTTTTTGTTGCTACCTATCTCAAGCGTGAGGACGTAGGGGCCCTGGTAGAAGCGGTGGCCCAGACTCGACGAGCCAGTGAAGATGCCTTGGCAGAACTTTGTGTCAAGAAGAAAAGGGCTGGAGTTATGCAGAAGGAGTCGAAGGCCAGGAGTCGCGAAGTCAGGGAGCTCAAAGAGGCGCTTGTGAAGGCTCAAGGAGAGGCAAGTCATCTTGCTGCCCTGGTGGAGGCTAAGACCAAAGAGGCAGACAGAGCTATAGCCAAGGCGGAGATAGTCGAAGGCGTCACGAAAGTGAGGGTCAAATGGGAAATGGCTAAGGACTTCTTGACTAGGGCTCACAAAGGCTGGCTTTTGGCCAATTTCTACTTTAAGGTCCAAGAAATGCGCCACCTGGAGGCCTTGGATGAAGGTAAGACCGCTCCCCCTATGGAGGTGACACTGGTATCCCTGGCCAAGGTTCCTCCTGATTTCCCAAGCTCCGAGGCCCCTCCTCCAATGAAGCCCCTGGAAGAAGAGAAGAAGGAAGAAGTAGGCACCCCTGAGTGGGCACAAGGCCTTAATGGGCATAAAGCCTTAGTGAGTTTTTCGAACTCGGTGGGCATACTTGCCTCTGGGCACACTTGCCTGTTTGGACATTTAGTCCCTGGGCGCGAAGCCTTATTGACACTTTGTGTATGAGTTTTTGCAAGATTTATTATGACCGACCGATTTAAAATTTTTCTATGAGCCGCGTACTCGGATGGACAAGGGTNATTAGTTTTGCTAACTCATAGTTTTGATGCATTGCATCTACCACCGTTAGGAGTTTGTCCGCATTTCGCCATGGCTTTTTAATCATGGTTTTTAGGACCCCGTTCACATTAGATGGACCATAGTTAGGAGCTAGTGCGCATTATATAGATTTTTTATAGGTTGGCTTGTTAGCCTTGG